>RXPK01001149.1:0-184980 GCA_004143645.1 Protaetia brevitarsis
CTCCGTCAAACGTCATGTATGTTACACTTTAATTAAAGAATGTAGTAATGAATTATCTGAATTTCTTGCGTGTGCTATCAATGAATCTGTAATGCAAGGTAAATTTCCAACTGCTCTTTATTACATAAAAAAGGTGATCCCACAAATATTGAAAATTATCGCCCAATTTCACTTCTAAGTGTATTTTCTAAAATTTTTGAGAAAATAATCTCTAACAGAATATATTCTTATCTTGACAAATATCACTTAATTTCTGATAGTCAGTATGGTTATAGGCCTGGGCATTCGACGGAAACTGCTATAGGTGACTGCATTCAACATATTTATGACCAAATGGATGTCGGTAGATTTGTAGTTTGTATTTTATTTGATCTAACAAGAGCTTTTGACACGGTTAGATGCTCATATGTGTCCGAAAAGTTGAACAAATTAGGTATTCGTGGCATTTTAAATCAATTTGTGGTCTCTTTTTTGACCGATAGAGAGATAATCGTAAAGCATAACAATGTAAAGTCTGAACCATATCCGGTCAATGTAGGTACACTGCAAGGTAGTGTAATGGGACCTTTGATTTTTTATTATTTATTAATGATCTCCCACATTATATCTCTGAAGGGAAAATTTTTTTGTATGCCGACGATGCTTGCATTGTCGTGAGTAGCGACAAGTTTGATATTTTGAAAAAAGTTGATACAGTTTTGAGTGAATTTGAGAGATGGTGTTCTGCTAATAAATTAATGATAAATCATGGAAAAACGGTCTTTGTTGAATTTTTTAATAAGTATAGATGCTCCTCTGAATTTCATTTTTCTTTTAATGACGAAAAAATAATATCCTCGTCAACTTGCAAATTTTTAGGTATTATTTTGGATAGTAATTTAGCGTGGGACGATCAAATAGAGAGCATATGTGTGTGCATGGGCAGTGCACCCAACATAGGAATACTATTGTTTTAAACAGATATTGCCACTCTTTCTATAGAAAATCGCCAATGTTTGCAGGTTCATATTTATACAACAAGTTAAAACCTGAGTACCCTAATCGAAAACATCCAGATAAAAGGGTATTTGAAAAACTGTTGGACAGATTTCGTACCACAGGCAACGTGGCTTACATAAAGCGACATAAAACAACAATTGTAAGCGAAGAAAATGAATTTGTGGTATTAGGAGCAGTCATTGAAGAACCGCATAGCAGCACAAGAAAGATTGCTAAGGAATTGGATTTAAGTCACATGACTGTATCTAGGATCCTGAAAAAACACAAATACCATCCCTACCACTTTCAACACCACCAACAATTATACCCTATGGATTATGAGCGAAGAGTTGATTTTTGCGTGTGGGCGCTCGATAGATACGCAGAAGATAATGATTTTTTTAATTATGTTCTATTCACTGACGAATCCACATTTCATAATAACGGACTAGTACGAACTGTCACAATTTCTTTTATTCTGATACCGAAAATCATCATCTTTTTCATACCTTGAATCGGCAGCATAGGTGGAGTTTGAACGTGTTTGAATGCATTATAGGTGATCATGTAATTGGTCCACATTTCTTCAATAGACACCTAAATGGAAACGAATTCCTAAGCTTCTTTAAGAGGGACTTTTGTGCCCTTTTGAAAAACATTCCCCTTAAATATTAGAAACCGGATGTGGTTTCAACTAGACGGGGCTCCTAATAGGTGGATCGGAAGAGATAACACCAAATAAGCTGGGGAACGTTAGAAGAGCATTTGAAAAAAGAGCTATGTTGTGCATTGGAGAAAATGGCAACTATGTTGAATGCTAGTGCCTTTCCGTTTATTTTATCGCGTTTTTTTTTCCTTTCTTTTATAGATACATACAAAAATTCCTTATTACCTTTTTATACAAAAATATTTACTGTTGTTTTGTTTAGTTTGTATCTAATTCTTAGCGTTTATGATATTCAGATAAATTATGAAAAATAAAGTTTCTTCGAATAGTAAAATTAATTAAATAAATCAATATAGACATATACCGGATGTTCCATTTAAAATAACAAAGTTAGGGACGAATAAAATTCACAAAGTTTGTTCGCCAGCAACTAAATCATTATATCAGCTCTTTCTTGCAATGAGCATGCTTTCATGGTGCTATCCACACATTAAATTGACACATTCAAAAAAAATCACCAGCTACCTAGATTCAATTAACGTACGGTAATGACAATTTACTTAGATTACTTAAAAAATCCAAATAACTTAAAAACTAGTGGAGATAGATATAGGGACTCCTAATACTGGTTTGACGAAAATAAAAATTTCTATCTATAAACGTAAAAATATACTGGGTGTTCCATTTAAAATAACAAAGTTACGCACGAGTAAAATTCACAAACTTTGACTTAGGTACTTGAACATCCTGTATACTACTAGAAAACGTTGAACGTCGCATTCAATCAGCCAAAGGATTTGCTATTTACGGTTTTCATTTCACTTCTCTAAATTAATTCGTTTCCGAGATACTAAACTTTTTTTGCAACATTGCATTTTTAAACAAATTGAAATATCTCATAAACTATAAAAATTAGGTATAGGGAACCTTAAATAAAATTTTACTAGTTTTTAGTGTACACTTCAAAAATGCCATAAAATACAGGGCGTTCCATTAAGAAAAACATAACTTTGAAGTACTGCTAAGTTTTGGAACACCCTGTATATTGCACATTATTTTTAAATTGTAGATCTAATCCGCCTACATATATCCCAATATAAAAAATTTCAAAAATTTTTACCATTTGGCTACCAGAGACCATGGCGTTACACCCTGTATAAGAACCTCTTCGCATCGTTTCATATCACGACAAGCCATGTAAACTTTGGCACCTCTCCTTGCTAGCTCCCATGCCGTCTCTTTTCCTATGCCAGTGTTTGCTCCCGTTATTATTACCACTTTGTCCTCGGCTTTTACGTCTTGGGTGTATCGTACACCTCCGATCCATTCTCTACAAAAGCAACAATTGTGATACGATCATTACTCTATGACTGCGTTCATTCATGCCAGTGATTATAATCAGGATTTACTAATTCCCAATAAACAAACAGAATATACAAAACACGTAAATTCTATTGAATAGCAAGTAATCGTGATTCTAAATCGTTGCATGAACGAATGCAGCTTATATCGCCGATTTTACTTGATTATGCAGGCGAAACCGAAAGTTGCAGCAACGGTACTCGTGTAGAAGATCGGCTTGGGAATTTTCCATCCGAACATTTCAACCAAACGTGGTTTTTGTATTAATAATAATGAAATAAATTGTTGTTGAAAGTTGTAACGTAAATTGCTCTAATTGGATACATTGAGGTTATAAATTCTATGACAGAAATCTGTCAGATGATATTGACATTCAGCGACATCTAATGTTGCTTAGTTTATTATATAATTGGAATTAATTAGGAATAAAAAATGGAAACGATAATAAGTTAAGTAAGAAACCTAATTTATTAAACTCTATTTGTTATAAATGCATATATAAATATATCTTAAAATTATATTAAATTATCTTTAAAATTATTTAAACGATTTCAATTAAAGCGTTTGGTGTCTCTTAGATGGCGCGTAGTGTAATTTGGCATCGCACGCCATCTAAGAGACAATACTTAAAGCTATCTCTGACAGATTGACTACCTAATTAATTACGGTAAAATAAAAAATAGCGAATATATAGTGTAATAGAAAATTATACAATGCACAACATTGTCAATTTTATGTATAAGCTTACGCTTTCGCTTTTAAATACTGCTGAATCTCTTCCAAAGTTTTTCCTTTCGTATCCGGTATAAATTTACGAGATATAAAAATGCCCACAAATGAGCAAATCGCATAAAATGCGAATGGCACGTACATCCCAAAGGCGCTGGCTAATAAATGAAATAACTTCGTGGCTATCGATATGAATACGCTGAACGCTATATTCATCGTACAAGAAGCGTGTCCTCGCATGTTAGTGGCGAACAATTCTCCCAATAGAAGCGTCGGCACCAACGCTAAGCCTATGGAAAATCCGATTACGTAAATCACCAGTCCGGCGATCGGGAACCAATTTATCGGAGATAGGTCGATTCCCTGTTGCTCCAAATAGAAGTATACAGCTTCTGCAGTGAGTGTTAAGAATGAAATAGCGCACGATACGACCATTGAGACATTCGTGCCGAATTTCCTAATAAAAACGGGGCCGCATATCGTCGACACGGCCAGCATAGCGTTAAATATCATCGCCGAAATGCCTTCGTTGATATTTTGACTCGCATGCTTGAAGATGTATTGATTATACACGGACAATGCAGATAATCCGCTGAATTGCTGTATCATCCTAGCTAGAATCACTATGGATATGGCCCTTCTGTTATGTTTGAGACAGAAGAGGTCTTTAAACGCTCCTGGATCTAATAATTGCCGCTTCACGTCTGCGGTGATTTGTTGTAATTCTTCGCTGACGTCCTCGGTGCCTCTGAGTCTCTTCAGCGACCTTTCAGCTTCTTCATCGCGCTCCTTCATGACGTAATAGTAAGGGGTATCCGGCATAAACACGAAGGTTACGAAGAAGATGACCGGAACAGCGGCGAACACGCAAGCAGTCGTCGGAATGTTACAGTAATAGCCTACGGCGTTCACGGAAAATTGCGCGATGAATATGAAGATCACCATGATGTTGCCCCAAGTGCCGCGCACATCAGGGGTCGTCACTTCCGATATGTAAGTGGGTAGGCTGCCGAACATGAAGACGTCCGCCATTCCGAATAATACTCTCGACAGATAGAAGATCCATATGTTTCTGGCCACCGCTATCAGTACGAATGAGAATAAGTGGAATATCGCTACGCTTAAGAGAGTATATTTTCGTCCGAATCTATTCAGGAAATAGTCGTAGAATGGACTCGTCAGTATGGTGGCTATCGGTGGTATTACGGACAGATAAGAGACGTCGGTGAAGCTTATGTCGGGGTATTCGTCTGATTCGAGTTTTGGAATCGCCGGCGATGTCCAGTTGAAGAGGCTGGAAGCGCTGAATGCTGCCAATCCCGCTGTGAACAGATATAAATAGTAAATTTTTTTAAAAAAATAGGGTGTTACACTATGTAACACGTTTTTTGTCCTTGAGTAGTAAGCGTTATTTCCAACTTATTTATGCTTCAAAACAATAGAAAAATACTTTTATTCCCCTCTAATTTTGTTTTTGTGACTAGGACAACGAAAATTTGAAATATACCGACATACCGGTGTCCAGCCTAAGATGCAACGGTCCATAGCCGATTTATTATTGTTTTTTTGGAAAAATGTTTCAAATAAATGTTGCCTCGAATCGTATTCTACACATTTTAAAATTAGTTTCAGTAATGGCGGACTACCAGTTGTACCGGAAGTAGATACTAACTTTATTATTTTAAATGGAACACCCTGTATATTATTGTATTTTTGGATTCCTTGTTAAATTTAAATAACAATAAGTTAGGCATACATTGAGGCTAAGTTGTACCGTTTCCGAATTACATGACGTTTTTCGAAAAAAATGACATTTGCAATGTCTGCGGTGTTTGAAAATATCTCCGGAAATACGAAAGTTAGAAAGATGCGGTTTTCAGTTTTCGCTTAATCATGAAACAGCACACGTCTTTTATTTTAAAATTGTTGCGTTTACATTACAGAATTATTAAATAGGGCTCTGTAATTTTCGAACTCTAAAATCATGGATAACTTGATTTTTTTAAATTGAATGGTATAGCAATTTTTACACAAATGGTTGTAAAATTTGATTTTCTTTCGATTTTATACGGGTATCATTATGTCTATCTCCAAAGGTTTTAGAGATATTCGCGATTTTTCAGTTTTTCATGATAGATACGTATTGCGAAGCGCCGGCCACTTTCCCCTCACATTTCACCAGGCTTCTCTGTGACTTTACACATTTAATTTGAAATTTTTCTGTTTTTTTTCCTCTTCTGTGAAGGGTAAACTTCTTGACCTACATACTTGGTTTTCCGTGCTAGCTTATTTAATTTGTTGATCGAATCGCTCGTCATGGACGTGCGACAGATAACAGATAACCGAGACGAACTTGGTCGTTCACATGTCCTTGACGGTGCGGTCGTTCGTCAGCTGATCTCTATGAATTTCTACTCGTCGCGCACAAGCAAAGTGGTAAGTGTAACTAAATATGTTTGTGTGTACATATCGGAGCCGGTGTTTAAATCGAATTTCCGGCCGAAAAATTACGAATTGAGGGCAATCCGTTTAAGGATTGAGACACGGACTTGTGATTGTTTAATAAAGATTAATGCGCTGCGTATCTACAGGCGTTCAAAAGTGGATTGGATCTTTGGTTGGGGTAACTTCTTGGATGAATGCTATATTGTTAACGAGAACATATTTCATCAAGAAAACTAAATTAATGCAGAGGCATTTGTTATGTAGCTGTAACCTTGGCTGCCAGCACAATTTTGAACCTTGTAGAATGTGGATTAGTAAGAGGCTCCGTTAACCTTGCTTTTTTAAAGTTTTATTTTTTTTAACTAACAATTTTTCACCTTTTTCTAATCCTTTTTACCTTTTTTTGCATTCATTTATAATAATATATATTTTTTTAACATTTTTTTCCATTTTTTTTAGTATTTTTCAATTTTTCTATTTTTTTTTTACAACTTTTTGTTACTTTTTTTCGTGGTTTATTAGTTAATTTTTCTTTTTTCTTTAACCTTTTTTGCATTTGTTTATTTCTAAATTTCAGTGATGCTTCCTTTTTTTTTATTTTCTACTCCTTTTTTACATTATATTTTTTTCGAATATATTTTTATTTTTTTCAGGTTTTTTTTTTAATTCCTTTACCTTTATTTATTTCCTTAATTTTCTATTTTTTTTTCAAATTTTTTTTCCAATTTTTAAGCGAATTCTTAAAATAGTTTTTGAATATTTTTTAGCTCTTTTTAATATTTTGTATTTTTTAACTGTAACGGTTCCTAACATTTTTCCAACTTTTTTCTAATCCCGCATTTATTTATTTTTGCATATCTTTTTAACTTCAACGGTTTTTAATATTTTTCCATTCCTTTTTACTTTTTTTTATATGTTCATGTTTTCTAATTTCTTTACATTTTTTTCTGTTTTTTTTTAATTTTCAAACAATTTCCAAATTTTTGTCACTTCTTCTTTATAGCTGCTTATTTTTTAAATTTTTTAAACAATTTATTGCGAACCTTGTACCTTTTTTAAACATTTTACATTTTCAACTGGAACAGTTTTTAATATTTTTCCAATTTGTTTTACCTTTTTTCCATTACTTTTTTCACAATTTTTTTTCTTCAAATTAATTAATTTTTAATTTTTGTATACTCCTATGACAATGTTTATATTCCAATATGCAAATCCATGACAATAAATGAAATAAATAAATAAATAAATAAATAAATAAGTAAATAAATAAATAGATAAATAAATAGATAAATAAATAAATAAATAAATAAATAAATATTGCTTTATTTCCAAGTTTCTTTTACTATTTTTTGTTTTTTAACATATTGTTTACTTTTTTCCATTTCTAAAATTTTTTAATTTTTCAACTGTAAGTTTTTGATATTTCTCCAATTTCTTTTACCTTTTTTTTTGTTTACCTTTTTTTTAATGATATTTTTCTTTTTAGCATTACTTCTCAAATACTGTTTTATTTCTTACCAAGTTTTCTTTTCCTTTTTTTTCAATTTTTTAACATCTTTTACTTTTTTCATTTTCTATTTTTTACACAAATATGGTATATAATATACAATTTTTTAAATTTTTTACCCTTTTTTCATTTAATTTGTTAATGGTTTTTATTTTTGTTTTTTCTTTAATTTTTTCTGTTTTTTCCTTTTTTTTTTCTTTTTTTAACATTTTTTCAAGTAATTTTTGGATTTCTTTTTCCATTTTTTACCTTTCTTGCATTTATTTTCGAATAATTTTTTTTTCAAAAAAAAAAGTATTTTTTTTTAATTCACTACAAATGATCTATGTTCTTTTCAAGATCAAACAAAGGTACAAACAACGAACTCATTTTGAAAACTTGCTGTAAAATAAAGCTTTGCCTTTGTTATGTTGTTTTGTATGTCTTATTTCATACTTCATGGCATAATCAAATTAATTAACTTGAAAAGAAATAATTAATAGTGAATGTCAAATGATTAGTTTAACTGGTTGCCTACTCACCAGTTATCAACGCATTGACAATCTTTTTTTAGAACTACATACAGGAAAAATGTATGTGTAATGACAACCCTGTATATAGATATTCATTAATATATTATATTAGCTGGCTTTACAGACATAAACATCTTTATCTGCATAGCATTAGTATAATTTTAAACGTAAACATGCGTAATTTTCATTCTTTTGTCTAATACATCACAAGTAGATTATTTGCCGATTTCTCAAGTGTTTACATCTTAAATTTAAAAACAAGTCGGTTAATTTACACGTTCGAATATAATCGCTACTCACCTGAACACACCGCACATATCTGTCTCCAATTCCGGACACGCTGTTCGTCATCCGGAATCTCGCCACCGGCGCCGGTGGCTCTCTTGTAGGCGGACATTTCTTCTTCTGGAAATCAACGTCACCCGTTGTTCAACAACGACACGGTTGGCAAAGAATCGCCGATATCTCGCCATCGGCTCGCTAATATAACCTAGGTGCAACCCTATTAGTAGGTCCAGTGAATGACCTCCAGGTCTTAAGGAGAAAAATAGCAAACGCAAATTGCACACTACACTATTATCGTACGTATACATATGTGTAAGTACACTTAAGCAATTGAATATCCAAGGGACACGTATTGGGCACTACAGAATCCGTGCTCCTAGTCGCTTAATTCGGGTTTCAAGGACATTTAAATTGCAGCATCTGTATCGACGGAGTAAATAAACTTTCTTCGGAATTTAAGAGTTGTTATCGTTCAAGGGCATCTTATACGAGAATACAGGTTGGTCTATGTGAGAGTTTTTCATTCAAAAGAAAAGTTTCAAGTAATATACGGATTTGTTTGGCTTTCTTGCTGATGGGATTAGTTTTTTTTAAAGGAAAAACGGTCAAAATGTGGTGAAATGATTCTTAACATAGTTTGCTTTAAGTATAGTCATTCTGATGGAAAAAATGAAGTTAAACAAATTATTCGTTCTGGTGTAACACTTCTGAGTATCTTTGCACGATGTATCGTACAATATGACAGTTCTTGTGAAATATAAACATAATTATTAATAATTGTATTAAATATTACTTAAACACTGACGTAAACAAAATAGTTATTTAGAAAAAATCACCAATTTTTTGTTAACCATATGTATAGTATAGTATAATAGTTATGACTAGAGACCGGATTATATGCAAAGTGCATATATTTTATTTTTTGTATATCTTTAATTATTGTCTATATGTAGACATATCACACTAATTGAAGTTAATTAGCGCTAATTAGTGATTGCATATATTGCATATTTAGGCATTTCTATGCATATTTTCACAAAAGTTGCATATATTGCATATTTAAGCTTTTTCTTATCCTTCGTATTAGCAAAAATTCCTAGTACTTCCTAATGCAGATCGACAACCGATAATTCTCAGAACGATAAATCTTTTACATTGGTTTCTCTAATACTTTTTTCCAAGAACTGCACGTGTTTAATTTCGCCTAGCAGAAGGGATGTGGTAAATACGTGTTATTATTGTTAATTCCTAAATAAACTATTCATTCATTAAATATCTTTGAGCGAAACAGCATGTAATTGTGTTACGTTTTTAAATACTGTGCGTACATACAATGAGTATAGCGAGCAAAATTTTTTTTATGGATTAAGCCATATCCTGAACTGGTAAAGGATGGCGACAAAATATTTTGTCGAGCCTGCAGTAAACTGGTAAGTTTAATTTTACTAAAAGCTTTACAATTGTTTTTAAATTCTTTAACTTTCGATATAAAATGACAATTGTTGTTGTAGTTGTCTTCTGAGAGAAAATACCTGATTGATCAACACGCTAAAACTCCATCACATATTGGAAAATGTGAAAACTAAAGCGATCCGCATGTGTGCAGCAATCTATACGTCAATGTGTAGCATCAACTTCACGAAACTCAGAACAAGAAGAATATAATACGGATCTGTGTAACGCATTAATTTCGTCTAACATACTATTAGCAAGATTAAACAATGTTAATTTGAAATCATTTCTGCAAAAATATTGCAAACATAATATACCTGATGAAAGTACCTTACGAAAAATTATGTCACATCTTGTTACCAGCAAACAATAGCAGAAATTCAACAATTGGTAGGGAATAATTTTATTTATATCATGGTAGATGAAAGTACGGATAAGTGTGGCCGTTATATTGCCCATTTGTTAATAGGAATTCTTCATGAAGATATTGTAGGTAAATCATATTTAATTTATTGTAAAGAACTTCAAAAAACAAATAATGCGACAATTGCCCAATTCGTTCAAGAAGGTTTATCAAATTTCTTTTACCTGGAAGTATACCTTGTGAAAAATTTTACTAATGTTGTCCGATACGGCACCATACATGATAAAGCCGTGCAAAATTTAAAATTTTTTATAGTAACATTATTCATACCACTTGTTTAGCTCATGGTTATCCGTATAGCCGAAGATATTAGGAATCAATTCCCTTTGATTAATGATTTAATGAGCAATGTCAAAAAAGTATTTTTAAAAGCACCTTTACGAATCCAATTTTATAAGGAGCGACTTCCCGGTGTTAAGTTGCCTCCTGAACCGATTATTACGAGATGGGTACATGGTTAAAGGCTGCAATTTTTTTCGCCGATAATTTTGAAGGAATAAAAAATGTAATTCTTGAAATCACTGCTGACTGCATTGCTCTAGAAAACGGTAAAAAAGATAGTAACATCAACAGAATTGCTAACAAAACCTTTTGTATATTAAGTCAAATTATATAGCTTTGTTTCAAGTTCCATTCGTAAACTAGAAACGCAAGGGATGTCGCTCTCGGAATCAGTCGAAATAGTAGAAGAATTTGATATGCTATGTAAGAAGGTTAAGGGTACTACAATAGGTAATTCTATATACGATAAATTTAAAAAAAGTGATAAATAAAAATGCGGGGTATTTGAAATTGAAGAGAGTTAAGAAAATTTTGAAAGGTGAAACAGTAAACGATTTCGACTTTAATTTTGGTTTAGAATGTATTGCAAATAAGTTAAAAAATGCACCAATTACATCTGTGGATGTTGAAAGAAGCTTTTCTATTTCGAAACATATGTATTCTGATAGAAGACAAAACCTTCTTTTACACAATTTTGAAAAACATTTAATTATAAATTGCTTTAGAAATATGTTGTGAAAAAAATTTGTGCAATAAAGTTAATGTTTAAATTTTTGCTCTTATTTATTTTATGTAAAAATTTTGCATATTGTCGCAATTTTTTTGCATATATGTCCCAGATTTTTAGTGCATATTTTCTCAAAAATCGATGCATATATATGCGCATATATTCCAGTTTTTCTTTGCATATAATCCGGTCTCTAGTTATGACGCTTTTAGGACATAATTTAAAATTCATCGTTTTTCGAATTGATTTTATTCTTGCACGAAATCAGTTAAATTGGGTGGGGTGATGTGTTTCAAAGGGGATTAACATGAAGTGTCGTCCTACAATTATTGTTATTTTTTATGGGGGATAAATATTGTAGTTTCAGATCGACAACTTCAGCAAATATCTTTACGATAATAATGAGATTTTCATCTTATATAATTCTCATTCAATTATTCTTCCAATTAATATTACATAATTGAATAATCTTACTATTTTTTTCTCTTTGCATAGACTACCTTGTATTTTTTTTGATGCACTACTGCTAGAAAATTAATAATAAGAAGGTTATGCTAATGTTTAGAAAAAAATCCGGCACCTTCATTTGTATTCGAACTTCATTTGAGCAGATTTTTTTTGGAGGTTTTAGTGCATTATTTGAAAAATACCTACAGTTCCTCTCAGGACTACCCTGATGATGAGAGTGGAAACCACCACCAAAACGTCGGATTTAAATGTTCCTGGTAGTCGAAATGGAAACAGATCGAACATCAATTCATAAAGAGAAAATTAGTGATCAAATCAAATTTCCTATTTGAATTAATTTGTAAGGTAATTCGTCTTAGAGAGAAGCAGGTTTGCTTAAGTTGAAAATCTGAAATTTTTGTAGTGTGCTAGAAACGGTTTGGCCTAGTCGAACAAAATGTAACTTTATTAGCACTTTATTATTTTAAAATTATTTATTTTATTATTGTAAAATAAAAAAAAAATGTATGTTTTTACATTTTTGAATTACCCTTAAAATTCTAGTTAAAATTTATGTTGGAATTCCTTTACTTAAATTCGTTTGTTTCGGAGATATTTTGTTTGTACTCCACCTAGAATACCTGCAGATTGAAACTAGATATATCAAAATGGTGGATGAAAATTATTGTATTTTATACAGTGCACATGATTGCACTGATTGCAATTGTTAAAAAAGTAGTGTTTGAAAAATGCAAAGCTGAAAATTTCAAATAGAATCTCATATTTCTTCTCGCTTCTTACTTACTGAAGAAGTTTCACTATTAACTTCTCTATACATATGGAGAAAGGTTTTCGAGTTTTATTTGAAAAAAAATTGTAAACTTACGTGATGTTTCAACAGTCTGTTTTTTACATATTTCGTTTCCAATTTCTTCTGTAGTTTTCCGTACATGACACATTTCATTTGATGCTTCCTTTTGAGACATTATCACATATTAAATGGTGTTACACTCAACTGCAAACCGGACACAAAAGGATACAAGGAAATAACGTACAGGCAAACATAGTTTATGCGAATGTAAATTTGTGTCAAGTATTAACAGCTAATTACTTGTGTAGTGTTCGAGTATTCAAGATTTATTTGCATACGTATGTACATAAAAAAATACAATAATTAATACGAAAAAATATTGTTAGATATGTAGATCATGTCGCATAACCTTGTTGTGTACAATCAATGAATACATAATTAGTCTGATGTAATTTTGATTTGTTAGATATCATTTATTTAAGAACCGATGAGATGTGGTATCCCGGAAGGATCAGTTCTGGGCCCAGTTCTTTTTGTATTATAATTATTTTTGTGCTTGGCCATTAATGAGTTAATAGCTGAGATGATCTTGTCGAAGCGCTCAAAATGAGTTACCTGTATTACATAGGTTTAATGCAGCAGATGACAACAGCATTTTTCTCTCTGACACGCATTATTTACAATTATTAGTGTAAATTAAAAAAGAAAACTGATTGTGAGGCAGCTGGTGCTGAAATAATGAAGTAGCGCCACCCATCATTTTTCTTTGACGACACATCGTAGGCGCCGATAGAAAGTGACTCTTTTATAGTCTTATCTCTTCACTCTATAATAATTAATGAATATTTGTCACATAAATTCCAATCAGCAAATCTGTAATGGTAAATTCTGTTTTGTTTGTGTTGTTTCGTTATATAGGTTTGTCTTTTATATTGTATTTGCGCATACAACTTCTCTATTTGTATGTTATATATTTACATTCAAATATTTATCTCTTACACATTGGACGATGATTAAACTACTATCACAACTAAAAATTATATTTGCTTAAATACTCGTTTTATCACCTTTCTCGCCTTTAAGCATCTGTTGTATCTCTTCTAGCGTCTTACCTTTGGTTTCTGGTATTAAAACATACGATAAGAATATGCTGAAAAACGTGCATATAGAAAACAAGGCGAACGGCGCCATTAATCCGAAATTCGTGGTTAGATATTGGAATAACTTGTTGATCACGATGAGGTAGATGCCGAATACCACTGTCATGATTGTGGAGGCTTTACTTCTGATGCTAGTCGAGAACATCTCGCTTAATAGCAGGATTGGTATAAGCCCCAAGCCGGAGGAGAATGATATTATGTACAATACCATCCCGAGGATGGGAAACCAGGAAATCGATGACGTGTCAACTATTTCCATATCCTTCAAGTAGAAGTAAATAGTTTCTGCTGCTAAGAAGACGAAGCAACCAATGCATGAGAGTACCATGGGCTTCTTTCGACCGATCTTATCGGTATATAATAAAGCGAGGAAGTTTATCAAAGATAGGATGGAAGAATAAATAATGCTGGAGTATCCTTTGTCCAGAGACGTCCCCGCTTCTTGGAAAATATATTGGTTGTACACGGCAAAGGCTGATATCCCGGATACCTGTTGGATACCTCTTGCAAGTGTCACTATCAAAATCGCCGTTCTGTTGCTTGCAATCTTGAAACAGTCTAGATAGGTTCCCGTCTCTGATAGTTGTCTTTTGACATCCGCAGTCAATTGGACGAATTCTTCTCGTACGTCATCGGATTTCCGTAACCATTTTAAAGATTTCTCAGCTTCTTCGTTGTTCCCTTTTCGCAAATAATAATATGGTGTTTCAGGCATAAAACTAAATAGGAACAAAACACAATCGGAGTGGCAATCAATATATAAGCCGAAACCTTTATATTGAAGAAATGTCCCATAGTGTTCATGACCACCTGTCCGAAATACATGAAGAATCCCATAAAATTGCCCCACCTTCCTCTGACCTTGGGTGTCGTCACTTCCGATATGTAAACCGGCAATACGCCGAACATGGCCGAATCAGATAGGCCGAAGAATATCCTGGATAGGTAATAGACGGGTAGGGAATTAGCGAATATAACGCAAGTCCAGGCCAAGATGTGCATGAAACCGCCGCTGATCAGGCACCATTTCCTTCCGATCCGGTCCAAGATGAGGCCGTAGATTGGGGCTCCTATGATGGTGGCCAAAGGGGGTATGACTGTGAGATAGGAAGCCATGTCGATGTCTATGTTCAATTCTTTGTCTGCGATGAGGATTGGAATGGCTGGGGACGGCCATGTGAAGAGTATTGATGAGTTTAGCGATGTTAGGGCGGCTGAAATGATAGAATAAAGATTTGATATAGATATTTTTTTTGATATTTTTTTGACTTTATGATTTTTTGTTTATTTTTTTTTTGCGATGGGTAATGTGACGAGCCTTCAATAAAAATCATAATTATAGTAGGTTACTAGATAGCAGGGAACAATTAAACAAACGTAGAGAGGTTTTACTTATTATAACAGAAACAAATAAGTCTTCAAACCAAATTACTCAACTACGCTTAGTTGACAATTAATTAATATAATATATTAATGAATTGTCAACAACTGTGGTTAGCTACCCCAAGCGGTTACTTAGTTATCATGATTCCATCACCAGCTTTCTGTAAGCGATGTTATCGCCAAGGAAACAGTCCTACACTGAGAAAAATGGGCTAAGTAAAGTGTTTACTTGATAAAAAATTATTGACAGTAGATAAAGTTTTACTTGGAACTATTTTCGTTAATTACTAAACCCAGTTTCCTGAATGCAAGTTGTTACTGTAAATAGTGCTATTATTACCGGCTATTACACAGCGTACCTGACAAATTTATGCTAAGTAACGTATTACTCATGACTACAGCACATGGTTAGTAGAAGTAGCTACAATGCTGATCGCTATTAAACTGATGTATTTCCTTAAATAGGTAACAACTTGCCACAACTATGATTATTTGAGTTTTGCTGCCATCCATGATTGTTTTACTATTCCTGATTGGTTCGTGCGGCGGAGTAATGAAATAGTCCCCGAGATGGCTACGCGCGCAGTCGCGGGCTAGCGTCAAGTAAGAGTTACGAACGTGGGAAAAGGTCGTCGCAAAAGAGTGGCCAAGGAGTACAACCATTGCAGGCCAGTTGGAACGCAAATATATTGAAAATACCGGATGGGTTAACTCAAGGCCCCATCCGTATACAGAATCCCAGCGAAAGAAGAAGCACCGAGCCTATAAGCAATCGGATGTTTTAAGATTGCAGTTTTAAACCACGTGGTGGGATATTTGAATTGCCCATCATTGTGATGATATCTGCGCCCGCTGGTGAAGTTAAAGTGTGGATGTCGTCGCTAGTGATCCGACAGTCAAAGTACCATCTGCAATTGCGGATACGGCGACGAAGAAGCCGTTTTCGAGACGATCACCGGACATAACCCCAACATGCCGACAGAGGATCAACTCGCCGAGACAACGCCCAGTGTAAAGAACCAACAGAAACCGCAAGTTTACCGCCTAGGTATATTATTTCTTTGTTTGTTATTAGTTGTAACTTCAAAGCCATATTTCTCTTTGTCCTTTGTTTAGATTTCAATAATTTCAATAACTAAATAACGTTTCAAGGGGCCCCATTTACCTTATCTTTTATTATTGCTTTGTTTTTTTGCATTATTAAGGAATATATTTTATGAGTCATTACGTTGTAAATTGTTAAAAAAAAAAACTTTATTAAAGTGAAACCAATATCTTTCATTCATATCAGGTAGTCACTGTGTTTGTCCTATACAAAATAAAACTATTACTAATAATACTGCTTTTTATTAAATTTATATTAAATATTCACTAAACTGCCTCGTTTCTGCACTACCCATAAGTTGAACGACAAATTTAAGTAAGTATATTGTATATTTATAGCAAACCATTACCTTCTATATATCAGGTATTTAGTGAACGTGCATTAATGATACTGTTTCCTTATCACAAGTAATCCAAATAGCTTGCATTAATTGAGGTTAATAATGAAAGTGTGATAGCCGTTATAGAATAGTTCACTCATAGCAATACATCTACTTGACATGAGCAAATCTTTTACTTACCGCAACTGCATATATTCTTTGCTTACTACTTCAGTTTAATTATCATAAGTAACTTCGTAAGTTACCGGTATGAAGCAGACCCTAAGTAACTTAGAGTGCTTCTTGTTAGTATCAGTGTTTAGAATCTCTTTTTTACTAGTGCTAAGTGATGTGTGCTTTTGTCCCCTATTCAGCTGAACTTTTTACTTACGATAATTGTATTTTTATTTATGATTATTAAATTTTTTTCTCAGTGTAGCAGTATCATTCTTGGGTTATAAACTTTGTTTACAGTGAAAATGCTAAGTAATAAATGTCATTATCTGGAAATATAAAGGAAAACATTTACATTTCAGAGCCTATCCTAATTATTATCGAGTTTTATCTCGACGACTCTGTGTATGATTATATACAGCGTGGCAAAAAATGCAGCGCAGTCTGCTTAGAGCTTATCAAATACCAATTCCATTATTTGCTATTTATTGATATAAGAGCTAGTAATTGCTGTATTCGGTTTTTTCTTTTCTGTATGATAAGACACGTAAATAAAAAATAAAATCTCTTTGAATGATCTTAGTAGGAGCAATTTGTTATTGATTATTTTAAAATTAAAATAGCTATTCATTAATCCATTTCAGGATTATCTGTATGTACGTATATGTGAGTCCTAGTTATGATAAAGGCATCGAAATATAAAAAAAAGCATACTTATCGTAACAATAAAATAATATTTAATTCCGCATACGCACTTCAAAGTTATTATATATTATATTCCCTATTTGAGGGGTATTTTTTTTTTAAGTTTGACACGATGATTGAAATATCAAAAGTGACATCACCTTTCTAAAGTAACACGTTCAGATGTATCGAAAATAATAACACCAAAAAAACGACACGATACGTAATTACAGATTCAGAAAAGTAGGTACTATCAAAGATTTCCATATGACACTGCGAAAAGCATCACAATAATTCTTTGCAGAGTCATTGCTTTATTTGAATTTCGAGAAACGTAGCTAAAAATCAAGTAGCTAAATAACAGAAACCATGAGATAAAGAATATTGCTGCTGATCTTAAATAACCACAAACACTATTTCCTCGAAGTTTCAAGAACTACCGCGCAATTTTTAAACATATAAATTTCTTTATTTTCCGCAGAGAAATAGCTATACCGATTATGTAGCTTTTGCAAATTTTATGTTAAAAACACAATACATACCTTTTTATAAATAAGATAAGAAAACATGAGTTTAGTATATTTTTCTGTTTTATTATCGCATAAACGTTCCAGTCAAAATAATATTTTCCAACTTACCGATGAACACTGCCAATATTTGAGGCCATTCTTTCACATCCACATGTCCGTTATCTTCCTGTTTTCGTTCGTCATTGGGTTTCGTCGCTACAGCCATGTTCACCGCATGTGCAAATTTAACACATTAACCGCAATACGGCATCATCATTATCTTAAGGTTCTTTCGAACACATACACCACGTTATCTGATGACTATTAATATTATATCAAACGCGTATACATATCTTAAGCTAATTACGTATGTATCTACACAAACATTTGCGTATGTATTTGTAAAGAGTATATGTTATAATATTATTTTGCGTATTAAATATTTGAATAAAAAACGTTTGAGGTCGGATTCCGCTTATCGAGTAATCCAGTTTTAATGCCTAGGCCACATCTTTAACTAGTTTATGGTTTGTTTAGCAATGTGTTTAGATCAGTACGAAACTGAATGTGTATCTAGGTATCTACACCTAAGCGTTAATTGCTTCCCTTTATCTAGGCTTTGTGGCGATAATTGTTGGCAATTAACTGATAATCCAACGATTGTGCAGCAATGTGTGTGGTTGGGACTTTTCTTATTAGCTTCTGGTTAATACGATATCCAATTTAGTTGTAGATTATTAAAAAAAAAACATGTCTTTAAATAATTAATAAGTAAAACGTATTGCTGTGGTCTGGAACCCCGGTTTTTGTAAATTCTATGATCTTATTACTTCGATTTGTCTTTGTCAATGTTTCGGGCAAATTCTCTCAGAAATTAATGTTTTATTTTTGAATAAGATTTTGTTAATTGAATTGATTTTATTTATTCTTTTAATTGTTCAGTTGTTTAAGTTAATTTCATTGTTAAATTGTACATATTGCGTTCACCACTATTGTATATGTTGTTCAATGTATATTCTAGAAGTTTTTTCTTTGCGATTTGTGCGTTGCGATTGCACGCAGCTGTTATTATATATACAACTGTTTTCCCTAAGAGGCGCTCAGTTACCAGATAGACGAGCGTGTAAGTACTTATATTTTTAGATTCATTGCTGCCATTTTGGTTTTTCTTTTTATTTAAAGATTTGTTCGTTTATTGATATTATATCATCCATCAAGGAACTCACTCTATAATAATTGGCATTATATTATTGTGTGCACAATTTAGATGTACGACCTTTTATTATATTTGTTCTGGAAGGTTTTTTAAGTTTTAAGAGTTTAATTTTTCCGTTTTCTAGTTTGCTGATTTGTTTTTTTTAATAATTAATTACCACAGTTTGTGGTGATTAATTATTAACTTGGTGGTGTTAACTGTGGTTTACTTGATCTGTCCACGTTTAAATTAATTTAGTTTGTTTCAAATTTTTGAAATCACGTGGATTTTTGTGAAAAAAGAATTATCTTCTTGGACAAATTTGTCTTTTGTTTGTTTAAGGATTTAGCATTGTCCTTTTGTAATTGTAGAGCCTAATGCAGTTTTTGATTTCGGTCAGGACCTTAAGTCCACGGTTTTGTTTTCTGCATAACTGTAATTAAATGTTTTTTTTTATATAATAAATTTTTAATGGTTATTAACGTCATTTAAAATTCTGTTCTTTTATTTTTGATTAAACCTTTTCAATTTTTAGAGATTAAAGAAAGTCAGTTTTCTTTCACCCACAGTTTATTTTTTATGATTAAATTCAAGTTTTAATTGCGAGGGTAATCCTGAGTTTAATTGTTCTTTTGCCCCCTCTTATTTTTATCCACTGAGCTAGTAAATTTAATTTTCATTTTTACAAATTCATTTTGCATTTTCTTTTGTACCTTCAGTACACAGCAGTATATTAATACACAGAATCACAAAAATACACTCCGAACGGTGATAGTTTTAGAATGAGGTAAGTCTAAAGAATATCCTGACTGTGTTTTCATCGTATGAAGTCCGGTAGTTCTGCTTGTTGGCGTAATCACTCAATTGGAAATGAGCTTCGTTGGTCAGCGCTAAAGATAACTTTTATCCGAGTATTGGACACAGTATACAACCAGTAAGAACGAGCTCGCAAAATCCTTGTGTGGAGTCATTTATATTGAAAAGGAAGTAGGAAAATAAATTAGAAAAATACACAAATTTATTCGTTTTTTATTCTAATTTATCTACCGACCATTCTTAATATCAGACTTTATTTTGCAAGAATGAATGGCACAATAGCATGATGCCCATTGGCGTCTCTTTCACGGTTATTTCATTTAAACTTAACAATGTAATATATAACATAGTATATAAATCTTATAGTTTATCTATATAAACATGTGGTTAAGATGTTTGCAATTTCATAATCTTGTTAACTGTAGAATCAAACTGTGATAATGTTTAAATATTTTTTTATGAATTTTATATAATAAATAATAACTTATGTATTATATTCGAATTATAATCGATTGTATTAGAATTATAATAAAAATAAATGTGTTTTATTCTTTATTTATAAGTTTTACATAAGTTCGACTATCTACTTTGCACTCTCTAATTTTATTTTATTTTAAACTTTGACCATTCGTAATTGCTTTTAAATTGTAATATATTTTTTTTTTAAGTTTATATAATATCATTTGTTAACAATTGTTACAAATCTTATACGATACTTATTTAGCTGGCCTGAGGATGCTCGGATAGAGCAAACCGTCGTGTATTGTTAAAGAATTTTGTGAAGATCTAGACCTTATTTGATTTCTTTTCCTCGAATAATTTTAAATGATATCTAAAAAACGCTGAAGATACGTTTAAACCATAACAAGCAATGTATTACCTTCTAGGTTAGAATTCAAAATGATTTAAAATTTTATAATAAAAATAACAAGATAGTATTTAAAAAAAAAGTTGATGGTTTTTCGAAAACGAACCATCGTACTTAAAATCTGCAGACGCTATCTTGTTCAGCTTACAAGGTGACAATGGATGGGTATTTTCCATTTATTATATCTCTTAAAATAATATCAGAAATAAATGAAAACTAATATCGCAAAAGATACCTTTTATCAAAAAAAGTAAAAGATAATTTTCTTTTGCAAACACCTTGTAAACAGTAGTTAAATTATTTTTCTTGATCTAATCAAAATTGTAACTCCTACCATTTCCAAGATCCCAATGTTGCCCCATTCTTATCTTAGACAAGCTGTATACACGAGGAAACTCAGCTAAAATTTAAACAAAATTATTTTTACAAAAAATTTAGTTGAAAAATGTGCATTATTTTATACCGATTAGCGATTACAAAAATAATTAGTTTAATATTGCAATTAATTAACACTACTCAATTTTTTTTTAATAAAAAAAAAATGAATAGGTTCGGATTTGAACCAGCATCTCTGTTATTACAAAAAAAGATGCAGGTTCAGAGGTACCAGTTAGGCTGTTCAGTGAATAATTCCAGAAGTCCGACCAATGCGTGGGATCTCGGCTCAGTCTGGAGCTACCTGACATGGCGAGCTTCCACGCTTCGGTAGCGCGCGCACGGACTTCCCTTGAATGAGCATCCGCCCGATCCAGTTCTAACTGTTGCTGCTTTATCCACTGCATCCGACTTCCAAGTTGCTGGATTACAGGAGTGCGCCAAACTCCCAGTCTCATAACGTAGTGTTAAAGTGAGTAATTCTACTATCGCTAACGAGGCCAATTACGTAGTAGATAGGCAACTAAAATATCTACAGCCGCATTCCGTTAATATTTTATTAAAAGTAACTATTAAGTTTAATTTAGAATTAAATTCGAATTATAATTAGACAAAATATACATTGCACAAAATTAGAGTTGTCATCTACGAATCTACCAACCCAGGAAAATCGTTTCTGAAACTCAGGATTTTTAAAATTAAAACCTTTTTTTTTATAAAATATAAAGAATGCAATTTATTTTCATTGCAAACGTGTGGATTTAGTAATTGACAATAGCGAATTAGCAAATTATAACTAAATATTTGAAACTTAGTTTCAATCGAAAAAAAAACGAACAAAAATCGTTATTGATACTATTAATTAAAATATTATAAATCATAAACTAATATTCCGAAGGACTTTTTTCAGAAGTAAACAGAAATGGTTATTTATATTAGAAATAACAAAAATTATTCAAACGATAAATGATAGTGAAACCAGTTATTAATTAGTTTCAATCTATAATCTTGATGCACTTCTATAATTTAAATTATAACAATGATGTGATTGTGTCTGTCACAGAAGGAATTTTAAGAATTCAACAAAAGACAAATAAACTGTATGAAATTACCTTTACAAATAAATGGAACAATGACAAGTAAATCATGTATATTAAACGGATTAGTAAATTAATTTATGTAGGTACCAATGTAAATAACATTAATGCCATCCATATTGGGAAGCTGTTGTTTGAAGTGAAGTTAGGCTAAGAAATTCCAACCCCGATGACTCATCCATTGTTCTTACTCTTTATACTGTGTACTGCATGTGTCTAACATTATTGAAAAACGAACAGTGTTTGTACAAAACCCCATATTTTTGGCTTATTCGCTTAGATACCCACAAATACATTGATTTAAAAACTTTGTCTTTTAGCGGAAAATGTAATCGTCTCTATTCTAAGAGCCGTTTTACGCGTACGAGAATTCTTACGCAAATTATAACAAAATTTATTCCGCAAATTTTGGTGACAATTTTCGTAAGAATTTTTGTCGCGACACTTTCAAGTCGTTTTACACAGGAATAAATTTTAACCAGAATTTTTACGATATTTGTTGTTAGAAGCAGGCGCATTTGTTAAATTAAATTGCTATTTGAGTATGGTTAAACATTTGGATCATAATTGTTTAGATTTAGAGAAGTGCAAATGGAAGTAACCTTATTCCTGTGTCAAACGACCTGAAAGTGTCGCGACAAAAATTCTTACGAAAATTCTCACCAAAATTTTCGAGGTAATTTTTGGTATGATTTATGTAAAAATTCTCGTACGTGTAAAACCGCTCTAAGTGAGCGCTTTTTTACGATACAGTATGTCAATCTACCGTGACTTTCGTGTGATTAGTATGTTGTATAAAAAACATAAATTTATTCTTTGTTTACGTTTATCACCCAAAAAATATAAATCTATATCTTATTTTCAAAATTTGATCAAACAATCGTACGCAGCATACATTCTTTGACATACACACCAAATTTCATGAATCTAGATCAATAAATAAAAAAGTTATAGACGATTTAGTAGATCGTGCATCGGTCAATGGGATGCGGATCGACTTGGGGTGAAAATCGTTTCGATGAAGAACAGGCCGAGCTCCTATCTCCACGCCAATAAGACAGACGAAGAGGGGACGATAAAGTGCAGAAAGCGCTTTGTCTATTGTGTGCGCCACTAATGTAATTTTTCTATTGCGTTTGTTGCACGTTATATGTGCAGACATAAATTCTAAAACCGATGACTGTGAATATAATTTGTTTGATGAAAATCTAAAATTAACTTTTGAGATCGATGGTAATAGTTATAATAATAAATAAAATAAATAATAAATAAATGTATATGAAGAAATGGAAACGTTTTTATATCAATTAATTTTATTAAAAATTTATACAAAATTTTTGAATAGCAGTTGCAGTTATGGGAGAAAAAAATATATATGTTTTTATAAGTTTTAAGGTTTGTCTGTAAGTCTCAGTAACAACATAATACAATAAATCTGACAGATGTCAAGGATATCGACCAAGAGATGTATGTATACTTTGTAATATTAATTAAAAGACTTTGGAGTTGTGGAGAAAAAATCATATGTGTTTTTTATAAGTTTGGAGGTTTGTTTATAGATTTCACTAGCAACAATACATAAATCTTGAGGGATGTTTAAGATATTAGTGGATATAATTACTACTGCTATGCGTCAAATCAATGCACACCCTAGTATTAGCTGATAGGTTTATACTAGTATTATTCACCATTTTTGAAGGTCATTGGGAGTTGTGAGACAAAAATAAATGTGATCGTTATAAGTTAAAAGGATTATTTGTAAGTCTCAGTAACAACAATAAATAAATCTTGACAGATGTCAAGGATGTTGACAGATGTAGTTATCACTGCTACGTCGTTAAATAGATGCACTTCCTACTACCATACTGTCCGCCATTTTTTAAAAGACATTGGAAATTGTGGGAGGAAAAATATATATGGTTTTTATAAGTTTGGAAGTTTGTTTATAGATTTCACTAGCAACAATACATAAATCTTCAGGGATGTTTAAGATATTAGTGGATATAATTACTACTGCTATGCGTCAAATCAATGCACACCCTAGTATTAGCTGATAGGTTTATACTAGTATTATTCATCATTTTTGAAGGTCATTGGGAGTTGTGAGACAAAAATAAATGTGATCGTTATAAGTTAAAAGGATTATTTGTAAGTCTCAGTAACAACAATAAATAAATCTTGACAGATGTCAAGGATGTTGACAGATGTAGTTATCACTGCTACGTCGTTAAATAGATGCACTTCCTAGAACTAGCCAGATATTGTTTTACCAGTACTGTCCGCCATTTTTTTAAAAGACATTGGAAGTTGTGGGAGAAAAAATATATATGGTTTTTATAAGTTTGAAAGTTTGTTTATAGGTTTCAGTAACAATAATACGTAAATCGTGAGGGATGTTTAAGATATCAGTGGATATAGTTACTATTGTGAGAAATTTGAATTTTGTTTGCTGGGTGCGCATGACACAATAATTCACAAACACGGAAACGCTGAAATTCTCTGCACGGGTAAGAATTTATTTTAAATAATGAATAAAAATAAATTAATTTGATATAGAGAAAATTGAAACACGTGTTGCAAAGATATTATAATACCTGTTCACTCGTACCATCTTGAACAAATTAAATGTAAATCTAAGCTCCACAAATCTTCGATTATTTATGCAACCAAGACTATAAGTATTGCATACATAGCGATTCGTTATCCAGAATTGTTGGCAAATAATTTTTAATTCATATTTTAGTGCAGTGTAGTTTCGGTTGTAGAAACAATCGAAGATTTGTGGAGTCTAGATTCGCATTTAATTTGTTAAAGGTGGTACATTGAATTACACCGTGATTCTAACTTGTATTTACAAACAATGTTATTGTAACACACTGTTTTAACATACCATTTCCTATTTGCCTACAATTTGTATTTAACTAGACACATTGTATGTCACAACTGAAAGCATTTTGAAATATGATGATAATATTGAAATCAGGGCCGGGGATGTATGGGTATACATAGGAGCTCCGCTTCATTATACAATGAGCAATTCGCACAGGATCCCACAAAATATTGCGCCGGACTTAACAGAAATTTTATTGTTGTAAAATAATAAATATACACATACGAGATGATCAGCAAAATTGACACCCATTAGTTGTCAATTTGATAATTCCATAAATTGAATTAATGTTCATTGCACAATAATTTGCACAGCTGTCTTTTATTTAAAATTTGGAAATTTGTCGGATACAATAGGTTAGCAAAGTATTACAGTGTTAAGCTTTTTTTAGCTTCTTATTGTTTTAGCATTAAGTTAAGCAATATAAATGTACGTACGCGTTATTTATACACCATTGTTTCATTGAAATACCACACTGACGAGATTCTAATGCACAGTTCAGTTACACGCAGAGCAAAATGTTAACCAAATTAAGTTGCGTTTGCAAAAAGTCCGCCAAAAAATCGAAAGATCTACCGCAGATTTTGGCCGTATTATCCGGTGAGTTCCATCGATCCAACGATCGAGTTAAAGCATTTTTTTAAAACTAATTTTTTTAGAGATCAAAATTGATAGTTTTGTTTAATGTTCTATGTTTACGCAAATAAGTTTGCTGACATCGGTTAAGTCAAACCGTATTATTTTGTATAACTGTATTATTTTGTATAACTGTATTAATTTTACCTTTTTTTTTTTGAAAGAAATACAAAAAGTTGTACCAGAGGAATGAGGTTTAATCCAGAGGAATGACGCAAATAGTTTTTGCTAAACATTTATTGAATTTTTTTATAAAAGTTAGTTTATTATTAAAAAAAACAAAGTTAATTAAAACACATGCTATCATTGTCTCATAAACTTGAAGCCTCTTTGCCATCCAACCTGAAAACCAGGAGAAACATCATTTTAACTTCACCAGCTTTTTGTTTGCTTCAACAATAACAGCATACATGTATCTGTAAAACTGTCATTCCTGTGGAAAGTAAGTCATTCCTCTAGGCAAGTCTGTTCCAGAGGAATGACGATTTTTAATAAATTTTAATATAGTTGACCACATATTATCATCTAGTCATTAGATTAGATTAGATTAGGATTGGTGTGGCCTATCGACCTGTTTCACCGCGACCTTTTCAGATCTATTGTGATCTTCTTTTTTCCTAGAGGACGCTCGCTAATTTTGCCCTCTTAATTAGGCCTATCATCTTTGAGAGCGGCTTCTTCATCATCATCTAGTCATTCTCTATTTGGGTAATTAGTAGGAATGGTACAACCTACTCCTTATGCGGAGCAGGTGCATCAGCTCCAATTCCGGCTCTGAACCTGGTGCAAGAAATCAGATTCACGTATCTACAGGCCCACTTTCTAATTATACTCTTTTTTATTGCGCTCGTACCACAAATGCAGAAGCAAATGTAGCGAAGTGGGAAGACTGATATATTTGAATTCGCTGGGAACGTGCCCCTTGAAGAGTGTTGTAAGTCGGTCCCTTTATCCGATAACATTCCAAGCGTATTGCACATTCCATTAGAATGCGCATTACGCTTCAGGTTCAGGTTTTCTTTTGTTTTCCCTCTTTGTCGTTTTTTAATTTTTTTTGTAATAATTTTTCCAATTTTTCCACCTTCTTTGCATTTGTCTATTTTTATTTTTTTGTTTTTAATTTTTTCACTTTTCAAGCCTTTTTTTCACACTTGTTTTTCCGAATTTTATACGCCTTTTTATATTTTTTTAATTTTACTAGTTTTCAAATTTTTTCCATTTTTACATTTATCTTTTAATTCTTTTTCTATTTTTTACTTTCTTTATTTTTTTTTTCATTTTCTCATTTTTTAAGAAGTCAATTTTTCATTTCTTCTTGATATTTTTCTTTTTTTTTTATTTTTTTCCAAACCTGTTTAACCTTTTTTTGATTATTTTTAACATTTTTTATTTGTTTTTTTACAATTTTTCTATCAATTTTTCAAATATTTTTTTTTTAAAAAAGCGAGATATACACAAATCACAATTTTTACTTTTTATCTCTTTCCATTTTCGCATTTAAAAAAAAACATTTTTTATTTCTATTATATAGTTGTAAGTATATTTCTCCGTTTTTTTTAAAGCTTTTTCGCATTTTCTTATTTCTGATTTTTTTTATTTTTTTGATTTTCTCCAAACCTCGAACCCCCTTTTTTTATTATTTTTAACACTTTTCCATTGTTTTTTTTACAATTTTTCCAGCACTTTTTCAAATATTTTTTAAAGAGCGACGTATATAGTACACAAACCATACCTAAACGTGTCAAATTCGCAATATCAAACCAGAGACAAAACAAAGAAACTCCATAACAGGTCACAGATCACAGAAAACTGATTGGTATTTTCTATTCTATAAATTGATTAAGCTTTAGAACTAATTCGGATGTAGGTGCACTGGTGCAATAGCTCCGGCTCTGCCAGTCTGGTTCCATCTAGTTCAATTGAGTCCAGGGCTGTATTTAGTTCGCTGTACCCGCACCCAGCAGCTTAACAAACTCAGTCTTTTACGAAAAGCGAACTTGGTGCATCTACTAAATAAGAACAAAAAAAAAGTAATTTGGAATCATATATTGTTACAAATTAATTTGAGGAACAAATAAACATTATTTTCTGCAATTATTCCTGGTACAGAGTATTATTAATACATTATATATGTATTATAAGATCTCTATACTAAAATTAAATTTTGTCGACTACGGTATATAGTTTTCATTTAAGAGTAGTATTATGGCTGTAGAAAAAAACCCTTATAAACATCAGTTATTAATTTGTTCCAGCATCGATGTGCGCATTTTCTTCAGGAAGTCAATTCGCCTTCGCATCTCCAGCCATACCTAAGCTAATATCCCAATTTGGTTTCACAATCGAGCAAGTGTCGTACCTTACCGTAATACCGCCAGCTGCCATGGTAATTGCAACGCCTCTATTTTGCAAACTCACCGATAGTATCGGACGCAAAAAGACCTTATTAATAACCGGAATCCTACAATTATGTGGTTGGTTATCGGTGGTGTTCGCTAAGAATATCTGGCTCTTTTATTTCTCGAGAGTTATGTACGGTGTAAGCGATGCTTGTATCTACGCCGCTCTGCCAGCATACGTAGCTGAAGTGGCAACGCCGAAAATACGGGGTCTTTACGGAAACATGCTGGTGGTAGCGTTTTTTGGACAGTTCTCTTCCAATTGTATCGGATACTACTGCAGCATATCCACAACTGGACTGATAATGTCGGCTTTACCTATTCTGTACACGATTTCATTCAGTTTCATGCCGGAAAGCCCATATTATTTAGTGATGGTCGATAATTTGATTGGCGCTAAAGATTCCTTGCAAAAGCTGAGAGGCACAAATGAGGTAAATGAAGAAATGGATCAGATAATCAGAGATGTGAACAGGCAACTTAGCGAAAGGGGTACTTTTAAAGATCTGTGGATTATCGACAGCAATCGCAAAGCCCTATTCGTTGCTATACTCACTAGAAGCGCGTATCAATTATCCGGCTTCGTAGCTTTGGTTTCGTATTCGCAATACGTTTTTCAAGAAGCCGGTGGTGCGATTCCTAATGGTATCTCGGCTATGATCGTCTCGGGGATACTAAGCGTCTTTATAATCTTCTCCGGGGTTATTAGCGACCGTTTGGGCCGTACCAAATCCATGGTGATCTCCTGTACGCTTTGTGGATTCTCCTTGCTGGCAGAGGCGACGTATTTTTACCTGCAAACCGATGAAATCATCGATCTGTCGCCGGTGAATTGGTTTCCGCTGGCGGGAATCGTAGTATTCGCCGCTTCATTTTGCGTTGGGCTTGGTGTGGTGCCCACGTTAATATCCGGAGAAATATTTTCCACCAGTATCCGGAAATACGCCAACGGTGTAGCGTGTGTGGTTTTTGCCACCTTTGCGACGATTTTCACGAAGGTTTTCCAGCTGCTGATGACGGGATACGGTTTGTGGGCTCCTTTTCTGTTCTTCGGCGTGTGTAACTTGGCGAACGCCGTCATGTCCTACTTTGTGGTACCGGAAACGAAGGACAAGACGTTAGAGGAGATCCAACAAATGCTGAAAGGGAATAAGTGAGATGAGGTGTTAAAATGGTACTTGATGCATGTGTTACTGACAGTGGTGCTAATTTAAAAATTAAATACGTACAGGGAGTGCCTATTATCGCATCAACGCCTTTTTTATATTAGCTTCGCCCAACAGAGAACTATTCATCTTCTTCATCAAAACGTTAGAAGATTAAGATTTCGGACTTTTTTATTGGCATTAATATTGAAAAAATAGTTATTGTGTGCATAACTGAAAGCTGGCTTTCGGATGGAGTTCTGAATAGTGAGATTTTTCCTCCTACATATAATGTTTCTAGGCAGGACTGTAAATTTAATATGGTTGAAAGGACTCGAGGTGGAAGTGTCGTTTTAGCATTTAAATCTTTTTCTTGTGTACAGCAAATTGATCTTAGTATAATTAATGAAAATATATCTTTAGTAGATATTGTAGGTTGTAGTGTGTTAGTAGATTTTAAGAAAATACTTATTTTTGTATTATACATTCCGCCTGACATCACTCCTGATGGACTTGATCATTTCTTTAATATGTGTGAGGAGGTAACTGCCTACTCCAATAATCATTTTATTATATTAGCTGACTTTAATGTTACCTACTTCAACGATCCTTCAATTAGTGATAGCAAATGCCAAATTATTGATGCGTTCATAAATTTCATCGACTTTCTTTAAATTAACAACGGTCCGAAATAATTTATCATTGTTGAGAGAGGAACTTCCTTTGGTGCGGCAGAATCTAGATCATTCGGCTGTTAATCTTTGTTTAAAACATTCCGAAAAACTCTTATCTTACCTTCGGAATAACATCAACACACGTGATATAACTGCAGAAGAGCTGATTTCATGAGTCTTTATAACTCCCTTTGTACTGGCGATTAGTCAGCCCTCTATCGATGCAAAAGTATTAATTAAGCATGTACAATTTTATACAATGTCTTACAATAAAATTACTTTTGTAATAATTCTTCCCTTATTTAAAGTTGCAAAAGAAAGTTAAAATACGGACCAATGTCTTCCTAATACCCTTGAAAGTTTTGATGGAAGTACGTTAAAAATTCAACACTCAATTGTTAATAGGTTTGCTTGTTTCTTCGAATCCGTCTGTTTGGCTAGATTTAATGCTTTACCCAACTCTTAACCTCACTTTACCGGTAGTCTTCTGTTACTGAAGACGCTATACTTCTTTCATTAAGAGGCCTTAAGGATGGTCTTGTTATTGGAAGTGATAATATCCGCTCGTTCATCTTGAAAGACTGCCCACAAGCTTTTATTGGCTCACTTCATTATCTTTAAATCTGGCTATTCAATTGAAAACTACCCGATTTATTCCCGTATCCCCAAAAAAAAAGGCGATAGGCACTCAATTAATAATTATCGAACGATTGCAATCATTAACAACTTCGCTAAGATATTCGAGAAATGTTTATATAATTACATTTACCCGTTGGTGCATCCCCTCATATCCACCAGTCAACATGGATTTGTTAGTAAAAGATCCACCATTACGAATTATAAAAGCTATGCCGTGAACGAAGCTGTTTCCTCCTGTCTTTCGTGAAAGCAACCTTGAGCATTCGTTTCATTCAATCGCTGGCTTCGCACTGCAATATTCTTGAAGTCTGTTCCCATTCCAATATTGTAAAAATATAATTTAATAGTTTAATTATTATAAAAAAATAATAATTTGCTTCCTAAACCAAATTCTCACTTTGGTATTCTAAAAAATGTTTGATTTTTTTCATCAATTTTAGGAAGTAGTTCGGGAAATGATTTTGGAAACATTACATTTTGTGCAATATGTATATCATATTACTTATTTACTTACTTTATAGATATTTATTGTTAGCTTTAGCTATTTATATAGGAAAAAATATCGATAAAAATAATATTTAGAGCAGCAGTTATCTGTGCACAGGTGTTTGAAAAGAGAATAAAATCTTTTTGGTCTAACAATAAATGAAAGAAAACGATTGTAAAATTAAGAAAAAATCGTATTAAGATATTACATGACGTTAATGTAGTGTATGTGTATAAATACAAATTAACATTGTTAAACTGGATTTATTGCGTTAATGTAACATAATAAGTCATACTAATAGCACAAATATGTCCATTGTTTAAAGTATATTTTTTCATCTAGATACATACACATATTTTGAACAATAATAAGTTATAGTTGAACTTGCTTTTTATTTTATTTATGGTATTATTGTGGTAATAAGCGTAAATATTTGTACTTTCTTTCATATTATTAAGAGTAACTAATCATATGGTAGTACTTTTTTGAACAGGTTCCTGCTTCAAATATCGCTGTATCTCTCTGTCATATTATGTCATCGTATTTCAGCTAATTCGTCGCCTCATTATCTCGGGCTTGTTGATGTTAAAATAGTTATTGCCTCTGCCAAGATTTTCCTTTAGTTTCGGGTATAAACCTGTAGCAGTAAACGCTTCTCTTGAATGAGCAGCTCGCAAAGAAGCGAACGACGCGTGCGTATCTGAAGAAATCATCAAGTAGTGTAACAGTACGTTTTTCTTGTTAGATTAACTATAACTTTGGTTGGTCGCTTTACTAAAATGATATGAAATGCTACGACATGTTCTAATGAGAACTATAAAACTGTTGCGGCAAAGAAAATATGCACTGTCCTTGAAATACTCAATTTACACATTGGATTAGCATAACACAATAAAGTAAATAAATATAAACAACGTGAAATTAATCTCTGTTTACTTCGGTGAACGTTTTGGTATAAACATATATGAATTGTTTTAATTAGAAAATAATCCAGGTACCAAGTAAATGTTTCCATTGAAGAATCTATACAATTATGAAAGAATCCTACTTAAAATTCATTCAATAATAAAATCATGATATTTTTCCGTTATACTTCCCGTAATTGTGTTGTAAGTGGATACATAATTAGAGTGGTCAACTTTCGTCTGCGCGCCAGGTCAGCACTAGCCCCAGTGACCAACTATATTTATTTCATATTTTATAAATATTTAAAAAATATTAAATCTTTCTTGAATATTAGTTATGTTAATATAATATGTATAAAATATATTAGGAAAACATTTAAAAAATACATATGTTATGTAGCATTAATAATATTTTATTGCAAATGTTTTCTCAATATATTTTTATAACTCTGCAAGAATATTTTCCTTTGTATTTCCGTAAATATTTATTTCATACAAAAAAAAAGATTGAATTTTTGCTTTTGTACATTTGGTGCGTAGGGCGAATAATATAAAATGGGTAAAATATGCATACATATTAAGTAGGTATGTACCTATTTAAAATGATAGTTTAAAGATTGAATTAGATAATATATATCTAATATGATTTAATTAGTATCTAAGTTGAGCTCTGTAACTTTTCTATTAATATATCTGCGTTTTGTATTATATTATTTGTAATATTTGTAAGTTACGAACGTCAACACAACACCTCTAGTCATTACGGTGGCGTTGTTATATGATTTAGTATTGTTTATGCGTCTTTGGATTAGGTACATAGAATGCATACGCGCACGTGCGTATCATCAACGTTTTCATTAGTTTGTCCGTTACATGTTATAGTTTATAATAGTATACGATTAGGGCAGATTAGGGTTAACTGTGTAATTAATTGTTGCGGGGTGTGTTTTAGTTTTTGTGGCGACTACGAGGTAAGCAAAACTTTGAACATGTCATGGCATTTATAAGATAATTGGAATTCTCAATATCGCTATGTACAGAAATCGTTTAATAATATAATTGTAGGAATTTTATGCATCATATATGTACTGCATCTACCAGATAAATTGCTAGTTGATTTGCTTAAGAGATTCATCTCGGTAGATAAGCGTCATAACCTCAAATAGAGGTTAGAATACGTTGTGTTGTTTTATTGTTTGTACGTAGAATGTTTTCAAATATTATGAAATAAAGTAAAATAAGTATCGTAAGTATTAGAATGTAGCTACCACTCCAATTATTGTAAATGCTCCAAATGTACTAGTAGGTGTTGATAATGTTGTACGATGTTTTATTCATGGTATGATCTGATACAATTGGCATTGTTTTAGAGGCCACAAGGAAACGCCATGAGAGCGCCACTACCGAAGATATGAAAAAAACCATAGGGTTGTACCTGGCACCAGCCAAGGCCAGACTTAAAAATGAGTATTTCTCATTTTTATTGGCTTATTCAAATAAAATGATAATAAATACGTTTGTTTTTTATTTAGAACACTTCAATTAAAAAATAGTGATTAATTTGATAAACCTTCAGTATGCCTTAAAAGATGCCAGAATTATTGATTGTTAATTTGTATGGTGAGTGTGAAAAAACAAGTTCTTGCCCTTTAGACAACTCTATGTATGTTTCAACTTTTCGTTATCGACGTTATACATTCTAAATAACCAAGAACAATTTTAGTTCATTTTGACAAATTAAATTGATTGCATAACAAATCTCAATTTTCATATAAATATTTTAGAAAAAATATAGTGCTTACATTAATTTTAAAATATGGAATAAATATTTTAATTGAATATTTTATATATATTTAGAAAAAAAATATGAAAAATATATTCAAAAACCTAAATATATTTTTAAAAACATCTATGTAATATTTGTGGCTGTTAGGGAGGTTTCATATACATATGTGACATTAACGTTTAAGACAAATATAAAATACAGCGTCGGGAAAGAACAAAATTATTTATTTATTTAACTATAAATGTTATATATAAGCCCCTTACCTTATTTAAGTAGTAGACAGAAATGGTATAGGATTACTGAAAAGTTTATAGCATTAACTGTTTCAAAATTTTTCTGACTAAACCGGGTTTGTCGCGATGATAAAACATACTCATATTTCGAAAAAGTCCGTTCTACGGATGTAACACATTGACCTTTCCATACATAATTATTCGTGTCAAATAATAAAAAAAAAGAAATTTTAAATAGTTCTTTATTAAAATTTATAAATTCTTACTAATATTAGTACTCATCGAAGCGGATTCGTCTCGTGCTCTTGAGCTGGTCGCTGCATCAACACTTGCTGTATCTCCGCCAAAGTTTTTCCCTTTAATTCAGGCACGAATTTATAGCAATAGATGCTGCCCAAGAATGTGCAAATCGCGAAAAACGTGAACGGAACGTACATCTCGAAAGACGTCATCAGATAGTGTAATAGCTTACTGGTCACCGAGATACTCAGGCAAAATGTCACTAGCAGCACAGCGGAAGCGTGTCCTCTCATGTTAGTCGCGAATAATTCTCCTTGCAGCATCAGAGGCACGATACTGAGCCCAATACCGAATCCTACGAGGTAGACCATCATGCCGGCAACCGGGAACCATTTTATGAACGATAAATCTAGATTGCTCTCTTTGAGTATAGCGAAGTAAATGGCTAGAATGGTTAGGAGAGATGCGCATATTAAACTGGAGACCACTATGGCGATTTTACGATCGACTTTGTCTACGAACGTTGGGCCGCACATCGTAGCTGTCGCCAAGGTGACAGCGCATATCATAGCGGCATATCCGCGATTTATATCTTGTCCCGCCAATTGGAAGAAGTATTGGCTGTAGAGGTTCAAAGCAGCGCACCCGCTAAACGATTGTATAATGAATGTTATGAACACCAGCAAGAACGCGTTTCTGTTGCTGCGCACAGTGAAGAGATCTTTGAATTTAGCCTTGTCCAATATCTGCCTTCTGATATCTCCTTCGATACGCTCCAATTCCGGTTCGATGTCTTCCCGACTATCTCTTAATCTCCGTAGGGATTTAGCAGCTCTATCGCGGTCATTCTTCCAGAGATAGTGGTACGGAGTTTCCGGCATGAAGATGAATATCAGGAAGAAGGTGATGGGAGCCGCCGTTAATATCCACGCAGTTGTGTCAATCTCCAAGAAGTAGCCGATCGCGTTGACGGAAAATTGCCCGCAAAACACGAACAGCATCACGGTACCGCCCCAGGTGCCTCTGACCTTGGGCGTGGACACTTCTGCGATGTATATCGGCACTCCGGCGAGCATGAACACATCCGCCACTCCGAAGATTATTCTAGATAGGTAGAATACCCATTTGGTCCTCGCGATTGCGGCTAGCGCGTAGGCGATCAGATGGAAGCCAGCTATGCTTAGCAGGGAATATTTCCTGCCGAAGATCTTGAGGCAGAAGCCGAAACTGGGACTGGTTAGTATGGTGGCGACAGGTGGCAGCACTGTTAGGTATGATACGTCGTCTTCGGTGATGTTCGGGTACTTGTCGGTCAGTAGTTTCGGAATTGACGGGGACGGCCAATTGAAGAGCATAGCGGCGCTGAATGCGGAAAGATTGGCTGGAAGCAAATACATGCATTAAATAACTGTGGCATTGTCACTGAAATGGATTGTAAAGGCTCTTCTCCGATAAGCCATTGAAAAGTGCCCCTGACAAAAGGCAAATGAGTACACTGACACACATATTGTAAATATCGAAAATTAGCTCAATCGATGCCACCCCATTCGAGATATTAACATAAGGATGGAAAAACTCAATATTTAAGAACTAATTAATTGGTTTAAGGTGCCAACTTGGTTTTTTCTTATATTAGACTATACAGGGTTATTATTGTATAACACTTTTTAAAAAAAGGGGTAAAAAATATACATGAGCAATGCCTATATACAAAAAATTACGGTTCTATGTGCATGTTGTAATTTTCCAAATTTTAGGGCCCAAAATGTAGTTAAAGACGGCCCACATCTGTGTTTACCATTTGTATACACATAAATCTGATAGGAAATGAATTTCAACCATCTGTAAGTAAACATCGAAAAAATTAAAAGCTAGGCATAGTGAATTCATTCAAAGTAGATGTTATTTACACAAGATTTAAACTGAGATAAGACGGAAGCACCAGAATGCAAACAAAGCAGTCAGGTGTTTTTCTTTTATGATGTGCTTTTGCCATGAACTCGTGTATCACGTAAAATAGTAGTACATTTTAAAGGTTAAATTTGTTTTAAAATAAACTTATTATGTTTGCAATAAAACTAATGTATGATTGTTAACTTTATGTAGCGTGTTTCAAATCTATACGCTGCCATTGCAAACGCATGCATCCACTGCGAATAGCAAGTGCACACTAAATGTAATCCCAACGTTCAAAGTGTAACGACGACCGATGGTTCACCGGTATGCTAAATGAGTCAGGGCCGGACTCCAATAAAGAAAAAATATTTTCTGGGTACTCCGTGTACTTAGAACCGTAATTTTTTGTATATAGGCATTGCTCATGTATATCTTTTACCCCCTTTTTTTTAAAAAAAAGTGCTATACAATAATAACCCTGTATATATTTAGGTTTACTATATATTTTTTTTAGTTTTTCTTCGGTATAGTGGAACATGTAAATAAAAAATAAAATCTCTTTGAATGCTTTTAGTAGGAGCAATTTGTTATTGTTTATTTTAGGGTTAAAACAATTGTTTATCGGTCAATTTCAGAATTATTTGTATGTTTCAGCCCTAGTAGTTATAAAAGCATTGAAATATAAAAACGAAAATTCTAACAATAAAATAATATTTATTTCCGTACACGCAGGTGAAAGTTATTGTTATTTTTCCTTTTTGATGGCTGATTTCTTTTTGAGTTGAGTTTAATGTGCTAATCTGATTTTTTATTATATGGTAATATATGTATTTGGGTTCGTTACATCTTTCTTTCAAATTATTTCTGTGTGGCACAACACAGGGAAAAAATAAATAATTCGAATTTTTAAGTATACAGAGTGTTTCAGAAATAGGTGAATATTAAACAGTATCAGTTCTAATAATTAATTAACATATTTAATATAAGAAAGTCGCTTTCTGCAACATCTTGCAACATACTATAATCTTAGGCAAATTTAATTACAACTTTTATTAAAAATACTTTCCCATTTTTTATTTCTTGCAAAAACGCAAAATATAATAATACAAAAATTGCGTTTAATTGCAATACCCTGTACATTTCGCAGTTCTTTCTTATATGGTTACCATTAAGTTATCCAAAACGTTGTATAATAATATATAGTAAAGATTATATTTGAGCGCACTTTGTGAATTATTTGGTATTAACTACTTCTGGGACATACTGTACAGCTAAAAATCATTTTAAATCTATTTAAATAGCAAAACTTTTCCTATAATTATTCTTTACACAGAAGCACAACACCCTGTATATTCCGCACTACCGTATAACGAAGGAACCTCATACATGAAGCAATTTTTTTAATTTAAATTAAATAATTAAATCAAGTAGAAAAAAATTAACAGTTAATGAATTTTCGAAGGGGTGATTCCCTCTTTAAAAAAAAAAAAAGTATATTTCTTTCAATAAAAACAATCCTGATATATTTTAACAATGTTGGGCATGGTTTACACCAATATTTCCTACCAAGTTGCATCAAAACATAAATTTGTAAAGCTCTTCATGTCAGTCATAAGAGGTTAGGCTATAGTTTGTTTGTAAATAATCAGATTGTCAAAAATTGACATTTAGAATACTTAGATCGGTAAAAAATCTTGCGCTTTTAAGGACTTTAGGCACAGTTTGTTAAAGTTAGTATGGTAATGGAAGGTATTATTATAAAATCAAGAAATAAGAAGCCTCTAACGTTCACCTGATGCGCTTGTACATAAATTCTGGAAGACGACATACCTGCTAATATGGCCAAGATCTGTTTTCGGTTGCTGAATTTTCTGTTTTCCCCGCTTGCCCCAACGGTATCTGCCATCTTTTAAGAGAATTTACAATACGTTGTAGCATCACCGTGACGGAAAAATAATGACAACTTTATACCACAAGCCGAGTTTGAATATTCAAGAACAGGTTCCAATACGAAGTATTGTTGTATTAATTAATTTACCGAGTGGACGTTTGTTTACTGAAAGCTACTGGTGGGATCGCCTATATACAAGTTATAAAGTGATATACATGATATGGTATTGTCTTATGTCACCATTGTCAAGAGCAGATTTACATATTTAAATATGTAAGGTAGAAGAAACTTGGTGGCCTTTATTTATTTATTTATCAATTTCTATGATAGAATTATATCGTAAAAGCTTGTTAAATTTGATTAAATTGCTGTTTTCAATAAGCATAAATTATATATTTTTTTCTCGGTATGTATTGTAGGTATTAATTAAACAGTTAATAGATTTTAACTAACAATAAGTGTTATGTTTGTTTCATAAAAAAGATTTCCTTTCTGTTTGAAAAATAATAAATCGAAGAAAGTATTTATGCTGACACAAATTTTATGAAGCAGTTTATGAAATTAGTATTGGACATGAATGGTAAATGAAATCAAGGAATGCTCCGAGAAAAGGCAGTGAATGAGTTAGCTGAAACACCCTGTATAAAAAAGGCAAGGTATTAACTATTTATCAATATTATACATTTGGGTAATTGCATAAATCGCTCGAAACATCAGCCAACGATGTCTATAAGTAGTGGACTCCAAGGGACAGTTAACGTGTTAGAAGAATAAATGTGTATGGATTCGTAAGCGACTAATTAAACAGCTACAACACTAAATCAGGTGCACGGATATGAATTTGACTTTGATAATGATGGTATCCCAGGAAACCATTCGTGATGCAGATGTACTGGCTACATCGATTTTATATATTGACGTACAGGAGATGTAAAATAGAGATGTAAATGCGATAATCTATTATTTATATGCCTGCAATGTACCTGATACAGAACACAAACTATATAACAATTCTATGTATCTGGTATATAACATATTATATATGAACATGGTGAGGGTGTAAGACAGATACATGAATACGATATTGTTTATATGCCTGTGATGTACCTGATATAGAACACAAACTATATAACAATTCTATGTATCTAGTATATAACATATTAACATGGTGAGGATATAAGACAGATACATGAATACGATATCTATTATTTATATGCCTGTGATGTACCTGATACAAAACACAAACTATATAACAATTCTATGTATCTGGTATATAACATATTAACACGGTGAGGATATAAGACAGATATATGAATACGATATCTATCATTTATATGTCTGTGATGTACCTGATACAGAACACAAACTATATAATAATTCTATGTATCTGGTATATAACATATTAACACGGTGAGGATATAAGACAGATATATGCATACGATATCTATTATTTATATGCCTGTGATGTACCTGATACAAAACACAAACTATATAACAATTCTATGTATCTGGTATATAACATATTATATATGAACATGGTGAGGGTGTAAGACAGATACATGAATACGATATTGTTTATATGCCTGTGATGTACCTGATATAGAACACAAACTATATAACAATTCTATGTATCTAGTATATAACATATTAACATGGTGAGGATATAAGACAGATACATGAATACGATATCTATTATTTATATGCCTGTGATGTACCTGATACAGAACACAAACTACATAACAATTCTATGTATCTGGTATATAACATATTAACACGGTGAGGATATAAGACAGATATATGAATACGATATCTATCATTTATATGTCTGTGATGTACCTGATACAGAACACAAACTATATAATAATTCTATGTATCTGGTATATAACATATTAACACGGTGAGGATATAAGACAGATATATGAATACGATATCTATCATTTATATGTCTGTGATGTACCTGATACAGAACACAAACTATATAATAATTCTATGTATCTGGTATATAACATATTAACACGGTGAGGATATAAGACAGATATATGAATACGATATCTATCATTTATATGCGCCTGTGATGTACCTGATACAGAACACAAACTATATAACACTTCTATGTATCTAGTATATAACATATTAACATGGTGAGGATGTAAGACAGATATATGAATACGTGTTGGATGGGTTAAAATATTTTAGTAGACTGGTATATATAAACTGTATTGAAAACGATTATAAAAAGAACTTGTCACACATATATAAGGCAACAGCAACAGCACTTGACTAACTTGAAACTATATCTTTATTTTTAACATTGTTACCAACTTATAAAGGGCGTTTTTCTATATTATAAAGAGCGGGTAATTTAAACTACTCTAACAATACGATATCTATTATTTATATGCCTGTTATGTAGCTGATATAAAACATCAGGGAACATAAACTATGTAACAATTTTGCGTATGGTACATATTTTTTATCGAAATGTGGCGTCACTAGAGATTTCATACACCCCAAAGCCCGCTCTGCACCTTCTTCAAATTCTTGTCTATGTGGTCTAGGTATGTACAGCAACGTGTATCAGCTTATGTGCATCGAATGTATCTAGTGATAACTTCCAAGGGTATTGCCAAAATTTCAATTTTCTGCTGTTCATTGAAGGGTAAGTGATCGACACAGTTAATTTTGTAGGTTAAGCTGTTTTTGTTCTTGTAAAAGTCGTAACTCATTATATCAGTTGCTAGGTTAGGTTCGTCACTTTTGCGGTCAAATTTTATTGGTATTTGCTAGGTATATGTAAATATACTACATATTCTTACTTTTTAGATCATAAACTCCAGTATTTTATTGGTTAATACAATGGTCTTTTAATTTTCAGAGACTGTTAAAGTTTTGTAACACATACTAATACAAACGGTTACTGAAGTCAAATTAGAAGTTTAAAACGAACTTTTAGAAGAAAAATGCTACATACTATTTGGAACACCGATTGACAGTAAATCACAAACCCTACAATTATTCCTCAGTCCTAGCCATCAACAACTAATGGATATGGTATCTGAGTACATCTTCGCAAGACACCTCATAATGATCCTTCGCTCCTAGGCCATCAATGCCAATGCCGTCAGTGTGGGCAAAATTTTTTTATACCTTCGAACATGTCTCCATTTTATCGAAATATATTTTTAAATTATGGTATTCGAATATCATATAATTAATAACCAAAATGGAATTTGAATGTGTAGCTGCAGAATAGCTCAGGCTTTCTGAACAACGATGAACGAGAAACGGTGTACAAAAAATTATGTCTGTATGTATTTTTAACTTATATCATTAAAAACTAGTTTCATTTAACTTGTGTTATTTTCTATATACTTTTTTTGTTTGGTTTTAGGTTGAAACTGTGTTCTGCAACCGCTTCTGGCCGACGTATCGTTCTCGCTCGTATGAGATATCTTTGAAGCTGCTACTTATGTTGCGGTTAAACCACAGTTTCAGCTGTACAGCAACATTAGTAGCAATACCTAAAGATGTCTCATTTAAGTGAGGACGAAATGTCGGTCACAGGTATTTGCAGGACACCGTTTCAACCCGGAAACCGAGTCATCGTGTCGATGTAACGTTGATATCGCCAGCATATACCTATTCAATATCACTGGCATATACCTATTCAATATCGCTAGTATATTCTCAGAATGTGTAGTTGTTGTGGATATAAGTCTCAACATGTAAGGCGCATGCATGTTACTGAGTACATCACCAGGCTTGCGATATGTTCATACTTACCCAGAACTTTTCTTTTAGAAAATATTTCCCCAAAAAAAATAATTAAATTTCTTGGCTTTACTTTAAAATCCACTCTTTAGTGAAACAGCATGTAGCATATAGCAGCCAGAAAAGGAAACAAAGCGTGTTTGTAATGTTTAAAATATCGGACATTGTTTGTGTAATATCAATGACCAAGATAGCAAGTTTATCTTTGGCGCGTATAACGGTTACTCAATTATTGTTTTAAGGAAATTGACGGAATGAATAATAATTAACTCATAAATGGTCTTTATGTTTATATTTATTCATATTATCTCAATAAATAAATAATTAATAAGGAAGTCTAAGATAATTAATTGTTACCTAATAAATTATTATTAAATATTTGACGTATTTCTTCGATTGACAATATTTCCCATTGTGGTAGTTTGCGTATCCTTATCGTTCCCCTTTAACATCTGCTGGATCTCTTCCAACGTTTTTCCTTTCGTTTCTGGCACATAGAAGTACGACACGAATATACAAATAAAAGAGAATGTGGCGAACATAGAGAAGGGCGCCATCAGACCGTAATTGCTCATCAAAACTTGGAAGAGTTTATTGATCAAGGTCATGAAACAAGCACTGGTTATAGTGATAATAGTGCCAGCTTTGCCTCTGATGGCTGTCGAGATCAATTCTCCTATTAGGAGTATGGGTATCAGTGCCAAACCGGAAGCGAACGCTATGACGTAGAAAACCATTCCAGCAATGGGGTACCAAGAAAAACCTGTGTGGTTTATGCTGGTATAATCTTTAATTCCAAAATAAATTGCTTCTGTCGTTAAGGCTATGAAGCAGCCAATCGAGGAGAATATCATAGGTTTCTTCCTTCCCAATTTGTCGATAAACATCAGTACGATTAGGCTGCATATTGATAAGGTGAGAGCGTAGATCATGCTGGAATATCCTTTATCTAATGCGCCACCGGCCTCTTGGAAAATATATTGATTGTAAGCGGCGAATGCATGGATCCCAGTGAATTGCTGCAAGACCCTGCAAACACCAACAATCAGGATCGCTTTTCTATTACTGGCGATCCGGAAACAATCTTTAAACGTCCCCTTTTCGGACAGCTGCCTCTTCACGTCGGCATCCAACTGGGAGAATTCTTTGCTCACGTCGTCTTTCCGCCGTAACTTCTTCAAGGAATCTTCAGCTTGCGTGCGAGCGTTCTTCAGGAGGTAATAGTACGGCGTTTCCGGGCACAATCCGAACATCACCAGGAAGATTAGCGGAATCGAGATGGAAACGTACGCGGCCGCTTTGATGTCGAGGAAATATCCGATGGCGTTCGACACGAATTGCCCGAAATACATGAACAACGCCATCAGGTTGCCCCATCTACCTCTGACCTTCGGCGTGGTCACTTCCGAGATGTAAGCGGGCATGGCGGTGAACATTGCAGCGTTGGCGAATCCGAACAGTACTCTGGATAGGTAGAGGACGTAGAGAGATGTGCTGGAGATTACGCAAATCCAGGATAAGGTGTGCAGTGTTCCGGACAGGAGTAAGCAGAATTTTCTACCGCGACGATCCATAAGGAAACCGTGTACGGGTGCTGCCAGTATGCTTATTACTGGTGGTATTACTGTCAAGTATGACGCTGAATCTATGTCGATTCCAGTGTATTCTTCTGAGGATATTAGGATGGGTATTGCCGGGGATGTCCAGTTGTACAGCATGGAATTGTTGAGTGCGTTAAGCGCGGCTAAAACAAACATTTTGTTAGTATGTTGTGGTATGGAAAGGCTCTGCTTCTATAAGCAACGGAAAAGTGGCAACACATGCAAGGGTTTCTCATCAATTTAAATGAAACTTGATGGGTTTATAGACTGATGTAGTATAAGAACAACGGTAACTTTCTGAGCTGCTAAATCCTCGTTTTCGGGAACTGGAATGCCATATCGACAACACTACCTTTTTCTACTTGCTTTAGAATCTTCAATACTATAAGATATATCGAAAAAAGTTAATTCGATACATTTCGTATACATCACCAATGTCTTGTGTATTTTAAATATTATTGGTTTCAGCAATCTATAAAAGGTGTGTTTTTTTATTTGAATGTAACACCCGGTATTTTATTGAATATTTGAATAGGCCACAGCGAAACGAATCAATTATAAGGCGTTAAGTGGTTTTGATTGTGGGTTGTTTAACTATTTTTTCTTTTTTGTTTTATCTGGAAAAAAATATTCAAGTCTGTAACTCCTTACCTGTTTAACAAAAGAAAATTTGTAACTTGAACTCAGCGTACATCATTTAGTAAAATTTTGGGTTGTTTGTACAGGATGTTCTCGAGAACGGAATGTATTTTTTCTCAAAAAATTTAAATGGAACATCTTGTGCACTTTTACACACTTCATAAGCTTGTGTTACATTTAAAATTTTCGAGACAAAATACATTTTACGTTCTCGAACATTATGTATAAACAATTCAAAATATCGGTACATCGTGCACACCTGGTGAAAATCGAAGTAGAAGAAAAAAATTTTAGTCCATATTTCAAAATATCGAAATGATAAGCGGTTGAACTTTTTTATTAAATAGCTAAAATATCGACGCCAAAATCATTTGGTACCTGATATTAATGTATTTCTTTTAAAGTTATCTATCCAAATACTTTATAAATTATTGTTGTGCTACATTGTTGAAGATTTTAACACTTTTTTGACTAATTTAATAGTCAGGAGAGGTCCACACTGTTTTCGTGTTATTTTGTCGAGAACTGTAGAAGTTTAAATTTGACGAACAAAGATAGTCAAGTATTTTCTATTGCTAAGGGGTTATTTTGTCCAACTAACACGTGGAATTATGATATACTTCTAGTCACATTTTATTTGATCTAGACTAGACAAATTTACTAGCTGTTTAACTAAATGAATACGATCTATTGGATGATTTAACACCGTTTTCTAAACACAACGTCTTTTTAATATGCAACTCCTATTTCTTAGTGCTTTAATATTCTCTCATTAAGACGTTTTCTCAATTATAAATATACAGAACCACTCATTCAAAGTTTTGGTTTCAACTAAACGTACTAATTTTAAAATGATTTTTGAGAACCATTAAAATTAAGTGAATGTTTATGCTATTTGATTCAAATCTGAACTAATTACGTAAATAGTTGTTCCCAACACATCTTTAAGATGTTGAAATTTTTTATGCCCACTGGAATTAACGTTTAACAACACAAGGTTACACTTTGCAGGTCAGTCACATTTGGTGGTTTGTTTGGATATGTTAATACGCAGAAACAAACTCGCAAACAGATACACGGGCAATGCAGGTGGTGCGTATAATGCAATACTGTATTAGATTAGGTGGGGTTTCTATATTTCTATCCGAGAGAAAAATTCTGTTTGGTTGATGCTTCTGAATGTCTAGAGAAAATAGTAAATCCTCATACCTGAACAAAGAATTCACACCAAATTCTAGTAATTTCTGTTCTACTAAACACATGTAGTCAATTCGTCTGGAAAAGTTTGTAAAAATCAACACTAAAATATTTGACTAGCGCAAAATTAACGCCAACACCGTAATATTTTCAACAGTGTAAGTTTAAAAAACGGTACAACTTTGTTGTGTTGCTAAAAAAAAAACCGAATATCCTCTATATTGCAAAATATTTTTAAGATATGTAGGGCCAATAACTTATGCGCCACATATCCGAAGGATAACATTATCAATAGGTGACGAAAATAAGTATTATCACTTATTTGTCAGGTAAAATTATCGTGTAGTCAGATACGGTGCATTGAATTTACAAAATTTTTTGAAAAAACTTTTAGTTTATGAGCAATCTTTCATCTCAGACGGTTAGGACAGCCTGTACATAGAACTGAAATTAGGGTGAATAGAGTATTACTTCCACATACTTTTTAAATACAAAAAATATCTTATCTTAATCAATGTTACCCCATTCCATATATTCGCATAAAGATAAAAAAAATACATATTTCTTTTTCTCAGGAACTATTATTTAAGTCATTACGTTTCTCGATGAAAAAGATGTATTTAACATCGTTAAGAGGGATTTACTGTATCGAAATTGGGAGGATCTGTGGAAAGCGGCTAACAATGAGAAAATGACACAATATGCGTACATACACCAATCAGTATACAGTAGACCATGATATTATTCTCATGATAAAATATCACGCTTTTATCGCACTACCATTGCTCGAATCAAATTTGGACATGGTCAGCACCCGTCACACTTATACAAGCTCCATATTATTGAGTCCCCAAGATGTCGATGCGGGCATGAGATGTGTGACCTTAACCATATATTACTAAACTGCCCCTTACAGAAAGATGTTATCAATACTCTTATAAATCAGCTGATTTTAGAGAGAGTGGAATTACCTACGAGCATAATAACTCTAATGTGTTACAATAATAAACGTATCTGCGATTTAGTCATAAGTACTCTTGTTAAAATGAATATACAAATATAAAGGGTTAAGTAACTCCCATCCTAGCTCAACCTTTGTGGGGTAAACCTTTTTTCCGTTGGCCGTAATCTTGTGTTGATACAAACGTTAGTCATCCCGATAGGCCCCGGGATGTGAAATGTGTGTCCACGTCTGTTTCCCTAATTAGTTACTTTACCGTAGTCGTAAACTTAATCTTTAATATAATTAATACCGTTATTGTCTATACTAGGTATATCTTGCCCGTCTAATGTAATGACTAAGCCTCATTGAGGCACATGGGCTATGATCCCGAGATGCCAAATTAAAATAAAAAAAAAAATAAAACAAAAAGTCATTACGTTCGGAAAAGATATGTTTGGTGCTCTTAACGAATGTTTTTCCCTTTGATAGAGAATTAGTAAGAAATTGGTAGTGTATGTAAACAATAATAAGCTTCTAAATATGTTCTCTAACAATAAGTAAGATTATACTTGCGCAAATCGATAAAAGCCGAAGTGTCTATGTCATCCAGGCACTGTAGTTTTGATATCCTCTCTGTCATAAGGGGATCATTACCTGCGATATTCTTCTTTTAGTTAGATTTAAGGTACCAACTATTTTTTTTTATATACTGTAATCATTAAAATTTAACTAGATATAGGAAAGCAGAAGATAGCTTTCAAATGGAACCAGACATATAGCTGTGTATCCCACCACATGTCTAACACCAAATATTGTTAAAAATTGGCATCGGTGCGTATATAGCGCATATTAAAATGTCATGTTATGCATAATATAAGATCCCTATACTAAAGTAAATTTTGTCGACCAGGGCATATATAACAACATATTTATCAGGGTATATTAATTCCTTTTCAACTTCTTTTGTGTTGTGGAATATATGTAGAAACAAAAAAAAATAATATCTTAGTAGCAGCAATGTGCTATTTTACCAATTTCATTGTTATAGCCGTAATAGTTCACTTTTCACTGGCTTATCGGAGTATTAGAGCCTTTCACAGAGTTGTTACTTTACCTGAAAATACAGCGAATATTTGTGGCCATTCTGATCCTTCGTCTTCAGCCGCTTCAGGTATATTTTGTGCTATTTTCGTCTCTCGACTCTTTTCCGCCATCTTCTTCGATTGGATTGGAAAATAGAGTAGATGTTTTTGTCATTGCTAATCTACTACAACTGAGACGTCTCTTAAATTTACGCTCTCTCATGTTGAAATAGTAATTTATAACGGGATTAAAAATATTTGCGTATTCGCATAACAGTTATCATTTTGCGTGTATTTATAAATCATGCAGTCGGAACGTGTGTTGTTGATACACTCGAGTTGTGGTAATAATCTTTGTATGCTTATATAGGCTGTTCTGTTAAAGATATTATTATAGTATGGAGGTGTATTTGAACATGTTTCAAATGATTCAACACGAAGAAATTACAAACGTCTTGCTTTTGATAAACGCGATGACTGTGAACTAGTGATGGGTTGCTACGAAGCAAACTATTATTTTGCAGCAGTTTCCTGATATAGTAAACAAGCGTGAATATTGTGAAATATACATGTATATTCGTAACAGTATACAGGTTATTCCACGTAACTGGTTCATTAAAAGTTTATGATGTTCTATTATTTACTTATATTTAAGATTTTGGCACCAGTATCTGTTCGATTGGAACTATAAATGCAAAATACCTTAACCAAAAATATCACTTCCGGTTGACCGGAAATGGATGTCAACTTTCTTATTTTAAATAGAATGATATAATTTTTTATTTATTTTTGGATTCTACAACTATAAATACGTCAGTTTTCATTAGCTATTCCTATAGCTACATGTTGCCGTTTTTGAGTTATTTAAGTTTTTCTTTTTTTTTAGTCATAATCATTGCATCATTGAGAAATGAATATCTCGGTTAATACTGCAAGTGGAGACTCCAAATTTGCTATGTTATGAATGTAGATATAACTCTAATAATAAGTCTTAGACTAAGTAGCCCTATCTTTTGTAGCTGGCTTTGATATGGATTTACGTCAAATTCATGTATTATTTTTGAATAACCATACAAGAATGTCTGTTCGAATAGTCATTTCTATTAATCCACGCCGTGTTGTATCGTGTCCTTGAAGCTATTTGAGTATTATATTCTTTCTTATATTGCCGTTATGCATTTAAATCCTTTTTTTTATGATTAATTTTTTTATATGCGTCGCCGCTTGCAAGTTTTTTCTATCAAATTCCGCCTCGGTAGATGTCGGTTACACGAACACTTCCGAACCAATGCGCACCAGTTGCAACGCGCGTGGTAAGATTTTAGGTTTGTTCGCTGGTGTTAACACTGATTTCATGGTGTAGTGTAAAATTACGTCACCAGAGTAGCGAGTGTAAGTTGGTATAAGGTAAAGTCAGGTAAGTGTGTAACCGGGGCAAGTGTGTAGTTTGTTTATATTTATTTTTAAAATTGAAATACAGACGTTCCCTTGTTATAATACTAATGTACTAAACTTCATACTAGTATTACAAACAAAAGTTCGCATCTTCTAACGTATAATAACTTGAATATCTTGTGAATATATCATACCTTATTAAACAGGCATCAGTTTAGTATTACACTCTTGGCCGAACTAAAGGATAATGCTATTAATATATAAAATGCGGAACGATTACACACTTGCCCCATTTTGCTGGGTAAGTGTGTAGTATTGATAGTGTTTAAAATCTCTTTTTTTTCTAGTAAACCGTTGATAATTATAAAAGGTGTATCTATTGAAGGCTTTCAACTGAACACACATTACGTACTTCTATGTGTAAAATTTATCAAAATGCCTTATTATGTGAACAGTGTTACATTTTCTTCGCACTATGCAATTTTTACTACACACTTACCTGACTTTACCTTATTTCATTCTTTACCTGAGTGAATGAAGCGTTGTGCATGAAGCAAATTTCTCATATTGCCTTCACGCCTGAATATGCAGTGTGAACCGACGAAAGAGTGGAACGAGACTTATTCTCAAGTGACTATATGCATTGCGCACGCACTACCTAATATCTACCACGAATAACGGTGAAGGCATCGTCACCTACACTATACGTTCACGCCGTGAAGGCAACTTTGAGAATAGGCTTCACTTCATTCGTTCGCTTCACATTGCAATATTCCCACACAGCTATACATATGAATGAAAGCTACGTTCATCACAACACTAGTTTAAATGCATATTTTACAGAAATCACTAATATCACTATATCCTCTGTAATTATTAATCCAGTCGATGTTGTTGCTGTTTAAGCATAAATGATAGATAAGTAGTCAAATAAACTAACTAACTAGGAAAAAAGTATTATTAATCGTACATTTTTATAAATCTTTCTAAACTATTGGTATATAGTTTATGTTGTTCATTTGTAATTTCACTATTTCCACAAAATAAAATGATTTGATCGATATACAAAACTGTAATTTCTACATTATTAATATCTATATTAACTTATCCGGACTTATACAGTTTCCATTTCACTTTAATCAAGAAACAATAAAAAGTTAGTATTACCACAATTACTTGACGATTTCATGTAGTTTACATGCTTTATAAATTCATATTTGAATGAAAATTCATTTAAAACTGACGGTTCGGGAATTAGTACTATGGATGGAGTTAACAAGAGGAAAAAAATATTTGGAACTTAACGCAAAAATGTTTTTATATTTTTTTTTTTACTTGTCTCAAAACCACCAATTTTTAAACAAAAATCTAAATATCGTTTTTAGCAGCTGAGAGAATTGCAAAAGCACACTTGAGCTGAAGAAAAACAATTTATTTTATTCATCGTGATATCCTATAACCTCTACACACTTTTCAGCTTCACGTACAATAAAAATAAATACATTTGCTATTACTGATATTCATTATATATTCCATAACTATATGTACAGTGTACAGATACTGTACTTGTATTGCAATACGTAAATCTTATACTAATAGCTTAAAAATACTTTGTTGGACAGCACATATACCAAACATTCATACCTTTTTTATGTAAAATTGCAAAGTTCATATAGTTATATATAACAAATGAGTTTGTTTAAATATTTATTTATTACTCTTTAAATTCTTTCACAATGTTATCACAAATCCCTCGTACCTACGTTTTAAAACCTGCACATGTATCTGGCAATACTCTAACGAAATATCAGCACGAATATTAATTCACTCATAAAACAGAGAGCCATTTAAATATGTCTTTTACCGTAAAGAGAGTGTTGCAACGCGGTAATGATGGGTCCACTGCCGAGAAAGATTGGCCCCAAATCCTGGCTTTGTTGTCTGGTATGTAAATTCGAAATAACCTGTAATCGTTTCGCTGTTTTTCATTAATTATTGCTTTTAGCGTCGATCTCCGGCGTAGCGGAAGGAAACCTATTCGCCTTTTCCTCACCGGCAATTCCCAACTGATTGCCGATTATCACTTCACAATGGAAGAGGCGTCATATTTCAACGTCATTCCTCCAATAGCCATGATCGTCACCACTCCAATCTATTGCGTATTGAATGATGCGATCGGTAGAAAAATATACCCTGTTAACGGTCGGGCGTTCTGCACGCGATTTCTTGGATATTAACTGCCATCGCTGGAAGCATCTGGGTGTTTTATGTGGCCAGGATTTTATACGGCATATCGGACGCTTGTATCTTTTGCACTTTGCCCGTGTATATAGCGGAAGTGAGTACTTCCCAAAGTGCGGATTTTGTATGGAAATGTTATGTTATTATCGATATTCTTCGGGCAATTCTTGGCTAACGTTATCGGCTTTTATTTAGCATCAGAACAAGCGCCCTCATAATGCTACCGGTGCCTCTGTTGTTTTTTAATTACGTTCGTCTTTATGCGGAAAACTCCTTATTATTTACTGAAAAGTAACAATTTAGAGCCGCTAGAAGATCGCTACAGAGATTACGATACATCAATGATGTCGAGGAAGAATTAAAAACAATTAAGATCGGATATCGACCGTCAACTATCCGAGCCGGAGATTTTAAGAGCTTATTTTCGATCGACAGCAATCGAAAAGCTATTATGAATAGCTAATTTGAGCAGAATGGTCCAACAACTATCGGGTGTTTATGTTTCTGGCGTCTATTCGCAGTTATCTTCAGTAAGCAGGCGGGGATATTTCAAGGCGTGGCAGCCATGATCGTCTCTGGAATACTGACTCTCGTCACGGTATTCCAATCTAATCAGCAATAGCTTGGGCAGGAAGTATTCCATGGTTGTATCCAGTTTCGGTTGCGGAGTGATAATAGTTGGATTGGGCTGTTTATTTCTATTTGCAAATCTACGAGGTGGTAGATGTATCTGTGTTAAATTGGTTCCCATTGTCGGTTTAGTGGCGTGCACTAGCGTCTATTGTATCGGCTTGGAGTGGTACCAACTCTGATGTTGGGGGAATTGTTCTCGACCAGCATTAGAAAGCACGCGACCGCAATTAGCAATATGGTGTCGGGCTATGTACTTTTTTCGTCACTAAAGTCTTCCAATTGGTGATGTCGGCGTACGGTTTATGGTTACCTTCTTGATATTCAGCGTATTTTGCTTTATCGGTTGCGTTGTTTGTTATTTATTGTGCTGGAAACCAAAGGTAAAACGTTAGAGGAGTTCAAACAATGCTGAAGGACAATATTTCTTACGAAATTTGATTCGGATAAAGAGAAGATAAACGAACATGGAAGATTATCTACCTTTATTAAAAATCTTTGTTGATTGTTTAAATAGTGACAATACAAATATTTAATTAAATATTTAACCATGTGATGTTATCTTTGTACTTTTTCTTTCTTACAAATATTTTACTTAATAACGCTACTTACTTAGATTGGGAAATGTTGTAGTATAGAAGATAGTTGATTATAATTTAATATTGTTAGAAAAGTTTGACTTGGTTTCTTTCATTAATGAGCATTGACTACCTTTTATTGCATCAAAATACTTGATATTATACCGCGTCCAAACCATTTTTCATTCCATCTGAATAAAGTACGAGATCAGAATTAAATATCTAATAATGATATGGTTTTTTTTTTAAAAGAAGAACTAACAAACAATGTTCTGCTAAATAAAACGATTTTATCACATAGAGCCATTAAAATTATTTTCACAAAACTGGTCAAGATGAATGATAAACACATCTAAAAACGTTCGATTAATATGGTACAAATAAATTCCTTTTAGGATTGGCTGGGTTATTGAATTTCTATGAAATTGTTTATAAGTGATAAATTAAATACGATATTGTTCAAAATTATATCACCCAGGGACAAGAAACCTTCTAATTATAACAATCACATTTATTTTTTTGTTTTACAACTCCGATGACCCCAAAAAATGGGAAAAATAGTAGTATTAACATTTTCCGCTAACACTAAGATTTACATGGATTTACGCATAGGGGTAACAATATTATATCCACCTATATCTTAAACATCCCTCAACATTTACGCATTGTTGTTACTAAAATCTATAAACAAACCTCCAAACTTATAAAAAACACATGTATTTTTTCTCCCACAACTATCAAGGTCTTTTAAAATGCCGGATAGTATTAGTACTGTTCTCCATCGAAACGATTTTCACCCCAAGTTGATCCGCATTCCATTGACCGATGTACGGTGCACCGATCTATTAAAATAGTCTATAATTTTTTTATTTTATCGATCTAGATACATGCAATTTGGTGTGTACTCAAGGAAGGTATGCTGCGTAAGGTCTGTGATCAAATTTTGAAAATATGATTTAGATTTATATTTATTGGTGGTAAACATAAACAAAGAATAAATTTATGTGTTTCCTACATACTAATCACATGAAAATCAAAGGTAGACTGATTTATTGATTTTTTTTTTGATTTAGGGAATCTTATAAGGGAAACATTAAAGCATGTACGCCTTATAAGGTGTGGTACTTTTAACAGAAACGATATTACTATATCGGAAACTATACAAAAGAACACAGTGATTTAAATGGAGGAAAGAAAATAAGGTACATCTAAAATATTAAGTTATTCTGTAAACTTCTTAATGAACAACTTTTAAACTTATAAAATATTATTATAATTAAGTTATTTACATCATGTCATAGATATTAACATTCGTTTCGGCATCACATGATCCGATCACTCGATATACCATACCATAGAAAAAAAACTGATGAAAACATTTATTGCCAAATTGCTTCTACATCCTGAATGAGTTCTTTAATTCATTTTATGTGTCTTTAGTTTTAAGTGTTTAATTGACGGTTCCTGTATTAATCCACGTTTTCTTTAATATCTAGTCTGATATTAGTGATTTAATATATGTGCAGGTGTCTCACGAAGACTATCACGGAAAAACGTATTACATAAAACAGATATTTTTTTGATAGCTTTGACTTTTAATTATTATTAACTATTAATAATTAAATAAGTATAATTATTTTTGGTGGGTTGTGGTAATAAATCATTACCATAGCTTACCAAGCATCGATAATATTGTTTCTGTTAATCCTAGACGAATTACATTAAAATTTTTATTTTCAAAAAACGTATTATTTTTTTTGTATTTTTTGATCTGATACTGATGCAAGCTTATTCACTTGGGGCTTTATTTAGTTATAACTAAATCTCTATACAGGATGTATCAAATAAAAAAGTAAATTTAGCTTGGGTATTAAGTACACGACATATAAAGCACAAACCCACCGAAACCGGATTTCATCATTAAAGAATAAAAAAAAAGTAAAATTTAGAGCCAAAAGTTCTTTAGTCCGGGCCTGATGCAAGGAAACGTCATGTTAAGCACCCGTTAAACGTGGTATTATGTATAAATACATTGCACTCATTTAGTATTATTTTTAATGGTATGCCGTAAGTTCATTTAACGTCATTCTGAATAAATAAAGGCCCTTGTAAAAATAGCAAACAGGCATTTCAAATTTCTTCTTTTTATAAAATAAACATTCCTTTTTTGTTAAGAGCATTCTACGTAAGTCTACAAAGTATTATTTTTAATATCCTGATAAGACGTTCTAGTTTCACCGGATATGCGACTTCAGAAGTTACAAAAAACGTAAATATTTTTCTTTTGCTTTGTCGAATCGAGAGTTAGTTGTTAATAAACGGTACCATATGAATCTGAGTTATTTCTTTTGGATTTATTTAATCATATAACGCAAAATGAATTGAATGGAATTACGCAGAAATAAATGTAGATACAGAAAATTTGCAAACACGACTTTTTACTATGATGTCGCGCGAAAAGGAATCTATACATTCTCGCGCTTTTGCCGATGCATCAGCTTCGATTTTCTTTATATGAAATCATGATGGTCCTGAAAAGGATAGTTTTTTAGAGACGGGAAGAATTTAAATAAAATGTTCGAAGTGGCTTGCACTCCAAGCGGCGATCCACACAAAACTAACAGCGGTAATAGCTGAATGATAGTGGTATGTGGGGGTATACTCGGGACAGCATTTAGGTTGGGCACAGGTGCGACTCTAGTCCACGGCATTTACAAAATATTTTTTTTCTCGTTAATGCTTACAGATAGACCCCCTGTGCATTAAGACTTTTTGATTGTATATGATTACAGCTGCTACATATTATTATATTTACCTCTATATCTGATGCACCCTGTATATATAATGGAAAATTCATTGGATTTATTTAAAAATAATTATCTGCAATATCCTGCATGAGGCGTCACAAATGTGTAGTATGAATAGAAAGGGTTTTCCGTAAGGGTTAATTTAGCATAAGCAAAAATATAGGCTACTATTTAAAAAAAAAAAACAAGTTAGTTTGGGCTATAATTAAGCAAATGTTCAGGACTGTAGTGGACATCTGTATATAATTATATCGCTTTGAATTTCACTGTTGTATCAAGCTAAGTATGTATGTATGCTATTTAAAATATGAATATCTTAAACAAATGCATATACAAGGCATACAGAAGGCCCTTTTTTTACAAAAGCACTAACTAACACCGTTGTTACTGCAAATAGACATATAATTGCTGATATAAAATGATGTTATTTTTCTTCTTATAATTTAAAAATGGAATGAAATATAAGGTGTTGTATCTAAAATAACGGAGCAATAATGCGTTTTTCTACTTTTGGAACACCTATATAAACAAAAATATTTTTACGTTATGTAGTATTGATTCTGTATAAAAGACTTTTCCTAAAATCAAAAATAAAGCTGTAATAAAGACCCGGTCTTCAAGAGGACACCTATGTATGTATTCCAATAAATTCATTGCTAAATTTACATTCAGAAATTATTTTCGAAAAATACGTTATTGTCTTTATTGTTAGGAGAAAGTAGATAAGAAGTTACTCTGCCAGGCTCGCGTATTTATTATTGCTCCCGAATTCACAATGTTATCGCAAATCTTGCAAGTTTAAAATTACTCTCTGCCTTTCGTATAGCTCTAACGATATGTTAGCAGCGTACACTTTTCCGTGCCGAATTGAGAATTGCTTCAACATGTTGGACGCTGTAAAAAGAGTGTTGCATAGAAATAGCGCAGAGTCCACCAAAGAGAAAGACTGGCCCCAGATCTGGCATTATTTTTCAGTACGGCTGCGACTCTCGCAGGATATATTTAATTGTGTTACTATTTTTCTATATTTCTTTTCAGCGTCGATCTCTGGTGTAGCTACTGGTAACCTTTTTGCCTTTTCCTCGCCGGCAATACCGAAATTGATTTCCGACTATCATTTCACCTGGAAGAGCGTCCTATTTTAATTTATTCCTCCGATAGCCATGACTGTGGCCACTCCGATTTATTGCACATTGATAGACGCGATTGGCAGGAAATACACACTGTTGACGATTGGAGTTTTGCACGCGTCTTCTTGGATATTGACAGCTCTCGCTAGTAGCATCTGGGTATTTTACGTGGCGAGGATTTTAAACGGCATGTCAGATGCTTGTATCTTCCTCCACCTTGCCAGTGTATATAGCGGAAGTGAGTACGCCGAAAGTGCGCCAGTTCGTACGGAAACGTTATGCTAGTTTCGATATCTGGCCCATTCTTGGCTAACGTGATCGATTTTATTTTAGTATCAGAACGAGCGCCCTCATAATGTTACCAGTGCCGCTGTTGTTTCTAATCACTTTCGTTTTATGCCGGAAAACACCTTACTATTTACTGAAGAATAATAATCTAGATCGTGCTAGAAGATCGCCTCAGAGATTAAGATACATCAATGATGTCGAGGATGAATTAACACAATTGGATGGATATCGAACCGTCAATTATCCGAGCCGGGAGATTTCAAGAGCTTATTTTCGGATCAAGAGCAATCGAAAAGCTGTTATAAGAGCAATTTGAGTAGAATCGTTCAGCAACTATCGGGATTCGGTTTCCTGGTCGTCTATTCGCAATATATCTTCCAAGAAGCCGGCGGATTCATTTCCAACGGCATCGCCGCTATGATCGTCGCAGGAATACTGGCATTTCTTAATTTATTCTCAAATATGATCAGCAATATGACAGGTAGAAGGCGCGCGATGGTCATCTCCAGCTTCGGATGCGGATTGACGATGTTGAGTTGGCTGTTTATTTTACCTACAAATCTATGAAGTGGTGGACGTGTCTGTCATTAATTGGTTTCCAGTCGCTGGTTTAGTGATGTACGTGAGCGCTTTTTGTGTCGGTCTGGGAGTGGTTCCGACTTTGATGCTGGGTGAAATGTTTTCGACGAGTATACGAAAGCACGCGACCGCCGTCAGTAACATTGTCTTCGGGATATGTGTCTGCTTCGTCATGAAGATATTTCAGCTGATTATGTCGGCGTACGGTTTGTGGTTGCCCTTCTTGATATCAGCATATTTTGCTTCATCGGTTGCGTTATTGTTATCTTATTGTGCCGGAAACTAAGGGTAAAACCTTAGAGGAAATCCAGCAGATGCTAAAAGGAAATATTTCTTAATACTCTCCATAGTTTTAACTCAAATAAGATGTATATGTGACGTTCGCCGAATTAAGTTACGTGATGTTTCGCTTTTAAAATTACCCTAACAGCCAGAAATATACATAGATATTTTTAAAAATATATTTTATAAATATTTTTCGTGAGAGGTTTGAATATATTTTTCATATTTTTTTCTAAATATAGATAAAATATTCAATCAAAATATTTATTCCATATTTTAAAATTAATGTAAGCGTATATTTTTTCTAAAATATTGTAAAATATTTATATGAAAATTGAGATTTTTTATGCAATCTATTTAATTTGTCAAAATGAACTAAAATTGTTCTTGGTTATTTAGAATGTATAACGTCGATAAGGAAAAGTTGAAACATTACATAGAGTTGGTCTAAAAAGGCAAGAACTTGTTTTTCACACTCACCATACAAGTTAATAATCAATAATTCTGGCATCTTTAAGCATACTGAAAGTTTATCAAATTAATCACTATTTTTTAATTGAAGTGTCTAAATAAAAAACAAACGTATTTATTATCATTTTATTTGATAAGCCAATAAAAATGAAAAATACCATTTTTAAGTCTAGCCTTGGCTGGTGCCAGTACAACCCTATGGCTTTTTCATATCTCGGTAGCGGCGCTCTCATAGCGTTTCCTTGTGGCCTCTAAACAGTGCCATTGTATTAGATCATACATGAATAAAACATCGTACACATTATCAACACCTACTAATACATTTGGAGCATTTACAATAATTGGAGTGGTAGCTACATTCTAATACTTACGATACTTATTTTTACTTTATTTCATAATATTTGAAAACATTCTACGTACAAACAATAAAACAACACAACGTATTCTAACCTCTATTTGAGGTTATGACGCTTATCTACCGAGATGAATCTCTTAAGCAAATCAACTAGCAATTTATCTGGTAGATGCAGTACATATATGATGCATAAAATTCCTACAATTTATATTATAAACGATTTCCGTACATAGCGATATTGAGCATTCCAATTATCTTATAAATGCCATAACATGTTCAAGTTTTGCTTACCTCGTAGTCACCCAAAAACTAAAACACACCCGCAACAATTAATTACACAGTTAACTCTAATCTGCCCTAATCGTATACTATATAAACTATAACATGTAACGGACAAACGAATGAAAACGTTGATGATACGCACGTGCGCGTATGCATTCTATGTACCTAATCCATAGACGCATAAACAATACTAAATCATATAACACCGGCACCGTAATGAATAGAGGTGTTGTGTTGACGTTCGCAACTTACAAATATTACAATACGCAGATATATTAATAGAAAAGTTACAGCGCTCAACTTAGATACTAATTAAATCATATTAGATATATATTATCTAATTTAATCTTTAAACTATCATTTTTAAATAGGTACATACCTACTTAATATGTATGCATATTTTACCCATTTTATATTATTCGTCCTACGCACCAAATGTACAAAAGCAAAAATTCAATGTTTTTTTTTATATGAAATAAATATTTACAGAAATACAAAGCAAAATATTCTTGCAGAGTTATGAAGAATATATTGAGAAGACATTTGCAATAAAATATTATTAATGCTACATAACATATATATTTTTTAAATGTTTTCCTAATATATTTTCTATAATATATTTTATGCATATTATATTAATATAACTAATATTCAAGAAAGATTTAATATTTTTTAAATATTTACAAAATATGAAATAAATATAGTTGGTCACTGGGGTAGAGAAAGCTGTACGAAAGTTCAATCATGCATGTTACTGTACTTACTTTCAGATATTCGAAATCGATCTCAAGCCCAAAGCGGTTTTTTAACACACCACGCACTAGGTAAAGTTGCCAACCATTCTCATCTCGTGAAGATTGTCCTCGTTTTGATATTTCGTCCTCTTGTCCTCCTTTGAAAACAGAAATCCTCGCGCTGGCTCAAAAAGATCATTAGATAATGTACAAAACGAAATATTGGTACCTAAAACAAAAACTAAGTCCCCATGAACATTCGATTATGGATGATTCGATTATCCCGTTCCACCAAGTTTCTCCTTGCCGAATACATCTAAAAAATGCCCAACTCTCCCACGTACCTACTTTATTTTAGCGAACGTCATATAAACAGTGATTGGCGCAGATTTTTTTTATTGTAAAGAGGGGCTTTTAAAAAAAACATGAATATATAGATGGCGCGGGCGCCCTCAGGCTGTTCAAAGTTATCGGGACATTATTGCTAACTTTGTTAACATTGCAGCTATAACGATGTTGGTTAAATTATCAAAGATGTAGAGTTGTTTACGCCAATTACAATGGTGTAATCAGAAGAAAAAAAACAATTGAAAATCGCGTTTACGAGATGTAATAGATAATTTTCACCCTGTATATTTTGTAATCAATTGATTGAGAAACTGGGCTTTGCACATAATATTGTTATAATAGTATGAACCTAAAATAAAAAACAAAAGAGCTATGACTAATATAATGATGCATTCGATATAACAGCCAAAACTTTATTATTTGGCAAAATAGAAGTTGAAGCAAACTTTGGTTGCTTAGTTTTAAGATTTTAACAGTTCTGCGAAGCTTCTTGTCTACTGATATTGAGAAAAGCCCTTATTGATTCTTATTGCTGCTTATTTTGTTTTATCTCTAGATTCGTTTATTGCCGTGTTCCTTTTTATCGTTGCTTTTTGTTCATTATTTATTAACTTGTAACACAAGTTGGAGAAATGTGATATACTTGAGGCATATTTTGTATGTAGAAAGCAGTGTTTGGAAAGCTAGGGGGAAGTGAATAAATTTCTACAGCGATTATACATACTCGTGTTTTGTCGGCTCTCAGTAAATCACTAGTTAATACTGCTCCCCACTCAAGGCGCGAATAAACACGAGTGTATCTAGTCGCTGTAGAAATTTATTCACTTCTCCTATCTCGTCCAACACTGGTAGAAAGCACCGCAACAGAGCGGAACGTTACAGAGAAATGTTTCCCAATAAGATACTACCAGATAAAAAGTATTTTTTACTATTATTTCGCAAATTGCAAGAGAATGGAATGGATATGCATCATTGAATCATTATAAATCCTCTTTTACAAATGCCTCGTAGGCCACAACACCGCTTTCAATGTTTGGTAGCACTTACAATAATAAAATACTTTGGTCCATGTTTTTCTCAAGGTTCACTTACTGCAAAATGATTTGTTGGCATTTTACGATCTGTAATGTATGATTTTGTATCTAATTTAGTCTTGGAAGAAAGGAACAACAGCAAGGTCTACGGAATTCTTGTGGAATAAATGGATTGGTACAGGGTATCTTAATTGGCTGCAGATTCTTCGTTCCTATGGGGATATTTAAAACACAAAATATAGAGTCAAAGATATCCAAATATACGCGAATTACAAAATGCAGTAAGAGAAACAATGAGTAACATAGATTGCCGTATAATTTCTCAATCAGGAAGACCGTGATTAAACAGTATAGGAAATACATATCGGAAATATAGACATGTAGTCGAACACTTTAATTATAATTTATTGTTTTTTGTGATTGTTATCAATAAATTTTTGTAAACTCTTGGATTTTTGACTTTTTCAACATCTTAAGTTGGCAAACAACAAAAGTTTTGGCTGTTTTGGCATTATATGAGCCGTAGCTCTTTTGTATTTTATTTTAAAGTCATGCTATTATAAGAATATTGGTGACAAAATATACAGGGTGATCTATTAAAAAAAAAAAATTATGTATTATATCTCGTAAACGATTTTCAATTGTTTTTTTGATTACACGATTGTAAAAAAATCCTATATCTTGATAATTTAACCAATATCGTAGCTGCAATATTAACAAAGTTAGCAATAGTGCGTAGATAACTTTGAACAGTTTGTAGAATCAAAAAATAAATATTATCATATTATTATTATCACTCTTTAAAGCCCCTTCTTTATATATATATATGGAAAATTTTCTTTGGGAGTATAGGTTAAGCATGGCTAACAATCCTAAAAATTATTTTGACAGATATTACGTGTTACGTAACCAGTAATATGGCGAAAAAATCAAAAACTATCCCACGAATCGGCAGAAAGAGCGATCAGGGCACATGATATGCAAAAAAGTTATTTGAAAAAAATCGTTACAATTTCGCTTTTGAGGCCATTTTCGTAAAATAAACTAATATATAGAATTCCGCGGCTGTTGTCCGTATTATCTTTTAGTTTTAAGTAACTTTTAATAAGTAACAGCAGTAGCAACAACCCTAAAGATATTGCTTGCGTTTGTGGACGAATCTTCGGCCAGAAGAAGATCTAGGACGCGGTTCTAACTCGGAACTTTAAATAAATTATGTATTTTTATTTTTGTCGCACACGTAATACTTCAACCGAAATACATATAATATCTGAATTTGGTTGATGTTTAAACAAATGATTGAAAAACTGATGGAGTTACAACTAAAATGTAAATTTTAAGCATTGTAAGAAAACGATATTTAAGAGAAATAAATAAATTTATGCTGGTCGCTGTATGTATCATATTATCTAGTTTATACTACTGATGTATGTTGAAGTAATGACAATACAAATTAATTTTAAATATTTGCACATGTGACGTTATCTTCCTTAAACTTTTTTTTTTTTAATCCTTAAAGATAAGATTCAAACGTGAGATGAATGGTCAATTCTTTGTTGAAATATTGACGTAAGGAAAGCTATGCACTGACAATTACAAAATGTTATACCGAATAAAGATAATGTTAATAAAAAATGCCAAGTTCACCAGAAGAGCACGATAGATTATGAAGTAATGTGTAAATATTTCGTAATGTAAAATAATTAAATGCAACAATTGTATGAGAACTTACCTCATATTTACATAATGTAAAATCAGATTTTGAAATTGTAATTCCAGTTATTCCACTAAAGTTGCAACTATTAAGATCTGCACATTGTATTAAATGAAAACTTAAAGTGTGAATGAGTAATATAATGACATTGTGTATTTTCGTTTGTGGAAGATGTTAGCATGGTTTAGAAGCTGTAAGATGCAAGAATGGTCGCAGATTTCGACTTTATTCATAGGTGAGTTTCAACAATTATCTAGTGAATTGCTTCGAAAAAGTGCTGATTACGATAAGCACATTTAAAATAAATAAAGGTTAAATTAATAAATAATTTGGTTGAAATAACCAAATATTTGTTTACCCATATTTAACTTAATATATAGTTAGTTTAAACAAAATTTGGTATTATCAAATAACTCCATTCTTCAGTGTAGCCTTTCCTTGAATAAGTTCTACAATACAAGTAGCTATTTCAGTTATATTTACTTCGGAAATAGAAGGATTGTTTTTTTTAATTTTTATATACAGGGTGATTCTCAATATACGCGACAAACTTTAAGCGCTGATTTCTGGGGTTATTTTGATCATAAAAGTTCATAAGAACATATGTCCAAAATCTCTTAGTTCTAAAGTTGTACAATGTTTAATAGTAAGTTAACATAATTAATGTTTTTATTATAAATTAACAAAATAATTAGTAAAACAAAATCAACTTATACCAACTGTTAAAAATGACCGCCCCCAACTGCAATACAAGCTTCTATCCTCCGTCGTATTGACTGGCGAGTCCGTTCTAAAATACCAGGGGTATTTCGAATTGTTTGAAAAGCTGCGATAATACGATTTATCAGTTCATCGACATTTTCAATGGGAGTCGTATAAACTAATGATTTAAGGCGACCCCAGAGAAAAAAGTCCAAAGAATTTAAGTCTGGAGACCGATGAGGCCACGGTTGTGGACCTCCCCGTCTTATCTACCGATCTGGATACGTATTGTTCAAAAACTCACGAGCAGCTAAACTAAAATGCGCTGGAGCACCGTCATGCATAAAATATATTTGTAATCTTAATTGCAACGGAATTTCTTGCAGCAGTAGGGATAGCTCCTCTTCAAGAAAATTGCGGTATACCTCGCCATTTAACCGCATCGGTAAAAAATGTGGACCTATCAAGTGATCTCCAACAATTCCGGTCCATACATTGACAGAGAATTGATGTTGATGGCGGCCATTCACTAGTTCGTGCGGATTTTCTTCGGCCGATACGTGATTATTATGAAAATTAATAATCGCGTTTCTAGAGAAAGTAGCCTCGTCGGTGAAGAATAATTGAGCCAAATAGTCAGGATTTTGTGTTGCATCCATTGACAAAAAAGCACTCTTTGCGGAAAATCTGCCGGCAAAGTGCCTGCACCCGTTGAATGTGATATGGATACAACAGTTGATCTTTCAATATTCTCGAAACTGTGGCCTGACTAATGTTTAAAGTAAACGCAATTTTTCTGGTGCTTGTAGTAGGATGTTGCTCAATTTCATTTAGTACCATTTCTTGAACTTGTGGAGTTCTCACTGTAGATGGGTGCCTGTTATCAGTCGTCTGTTTTCTTAAATTTCCCGTTTCACTATGACGTTGGTGAAGACGGGCAAATATTGAATGATGCGGGATGATACGGTTCGGGTATCGTTCTTCATAAAGACGTCTAGCAGCACACGAATTTCCATTGACAAGACTGTAAACGAAATGCATATCACACATCTCAGCATTCGTCTAATACATTTTAGAAAACAGAAACTGGCAATAAACTGTATGAATACTCTGACAACTATTGACAAATATTGAAATGACAAATAAACAATTGCCTCTCAACACAATAGTTTTTGAAGAACCAACTGTGATATTATATCGTGTTAGTCATAGTTCATAATTTATTATTAAACATTCAATAACTTTAAAACCAAACCGTTTTGGACATATACTCATATGAACTTTTATGATCAAAATAACCTCCAAAGGAACCAGCTCTTAAAGTTTGTCGCATATATTGAGAATCACCCTGTATATTAAGCATTGTCACTGAAGTTTATAATTTACATTATCTGATGCATCGATATAAAAATAAATATGAATAGAAACGAAGCATGAATAGATTATAGTTATCAAGTCAGTATTGTCTTATTATTTCCCTTTAGAATAACTTGCTTAGACATTTAGTTATTATATTAATTAATTCAATTATTCAAATATCAATATTAGGCTGAGTTATGCATATTCGCCGAATGTTAATAAATCTGTGCGCGCGCGTCGTGCATAGGTACGCCTGTAGCCCATTTCTAATTCAGAATGCAGTGCACAGCTTGTGATTTTACACCCGGTTTACCTATTAGTGGTTTCCCACAATCTATAAAGGTCATCGCACATTAGTACAGCATTGCACAGTGCGTCTCGTCAAAAAACGAATAATATTGCAATAAATGCATTGCGCTGGGCAGTGATGGGTTGGAATAATGGGCGGTTGTTCATTTATTTGCATATTTTAATTCTATCCGTTTTTTGAGTGGACGCGCTGTGGCGGACTAATGTGTACAATTTTTATATACGCTTCGCAAACATTCTAATTTTTAATTTTATGATCGATTCCAGCATCAATATCTGCATTTTCTTCCGGCACGCTGTTCGCATACGCATCGCCCGCCATTCCAAAACTGCTGTCCGATTATAACTTCACCATAGACGAAGCGTCTTACATCACCGTGATACCGCCTATAGCCATGGTAGTTACCACGCCGCATTTTCTGCAGAATGGCCGATAAAATCGGAAGAAAAAACACTTTAATGACGGTTGGATTAGCGAATAGCGCCTCCTGGTTATTGGTGGCGTTCGCGCAAACCCCATGGGTCTTCTACATTTCCAGAATGTTGCACGGAGTCGGCGATGCGGCCATCTTCGCCGCCTTGCCCGCATACACAGCCGAAATTACCACACCGAAAGTGCGCGGCTTGTATGGGAGTATGATGATGGTAACTTCGTTCTTTGGGCAGTTTCTAGCGAACTGCGTCGGTTTTTATTTTAGTGTTCCGACGACGGCATTTATAATGTTAGTTTTTCCCGTTATATTCATGATCGGCTTCGCTTTTTCACCAAAATCCCCTTATTATTTGATAATGATCAATCGTATCGATGACGCTAGAAACTCTTTAGAGAAACTCCGACGTGACAAAAGTACAAACGCCATCGATATCGAGCTGAAACAGATTGCCAAAGACGTCGACAGACAACTCTCTGAATCAAGCAAATTTAAAGATTTATTCTCGATACCCAGCAATAGAAGAGCCTTGTTTATAACAGTGGTCTCAAGAGTTTGCAGTCAATTATCCGGGTTCGTTTCTTTCGTAGTATATTCCCAATATATTTTTCAAGAGGCCGGTGGTGACATCTCCAGCGGTGTCTCGTCCATGATCGTATCTGGAATACTGTGCGTCGTGGTTGTATTTTCAAACTTCATCAGCGATAAATTGGGCCGTAGGAGATCTATGCTGATCTCCTGCCTTGGTTGTGCTGCCACTCTTTGCATGCAAGCACTATATTTTTATCTCAGTATCAATGGTTTCTTAGATCTATCTGCGTGGAGTTGGTTTCCAGTTTTTGCCATCGTAATCTATTCCGCATTATATTGTATCGGGCTCGGGATTGTTTCCACGTTATTATTTGCCGAATTGTTCTCGGCTGGTATTAGGAAACATGCCGCCAGTGTTGCGAATGTTGCTTTCGCAACTTGCGTCTGTGTCCTTCCGAAGGTCTTTCAAATGATGATGTCTACGATGGGATTATGGCCACCGTTTCTGATATTTGGCATGTGTTGCTTTCTGAGTGCTGTGGTGTCGTACTTTATCATTCCGGAAACCAAAGGAAAGACGCTTGAGGAGATACAACAGATGCTAAAGGAAACACATAAATGACTTGGGAGTCTTATCATTTCATCTATGTCATTGTTTTTATTTAAATAAAATCTAATTCGTAGCTGGATAGTTTGTCTTCTATCGATGAAGCGCCAGTAGTTCGTGAATTAACGAAAATGTTTACTATGAAATGAAAAGACGTATAATGTAAAGGTGAAAAAAATTTCAACATTACCTAACATACTTCCATTTATCAAATGTTTTGTATATGCTTACTGTTGTTAGTTCAATATTTATATTTTCCGTAAATCAGCATTTGAAACTTCAGTAGAGATCAGTAGATCAGTAACAATGAAATAAATCCTGTCCACATCAACAAAATATTATAGTATGTATACAAGTTGTTGGTTTAATTTATATTTGAAGGACCTGTTTTAGTTCAAACATTTTTATTATCATGTGTTAGGTACATGTAAAGTAATGATAATATTTTTTTTTCCAAATTTTTACATGTGACTTTATCTACCCTAAACGTTTTTTTAATCTTTAAAGATAAGATCCAAGACACGTTGACAAGTGGCCAATTCTTTGTTGAAACATTAACTATATATTAGTAAGGAAAACTATGTCCTGACAATTAAAAATTGTTATATCGAATAAAGATAATGTAAATAAAAAATGCCAAATTCACTACAAGAGCATGATAAAATATCAAAATATTGTACAATACATAAGTATTTATACAGATTTTCTAATTGTAATCATAGTTATTCAATTAAAGTTGCAACTAACATCTGCACATTATATTAAACGAAAACTTAAAGTGTGAATAAGTACTATAACGACATCGTTTGTGAAAGATGTTGGCATGGACTAGAAATTGCGAGGTGCAAGAATGGTCGCAAATCTTGACGTTGTTCATAGGTGAGTTTCAATAAATGTTCAGTGAACGTCCTCGAAAAGAGTATTTTGTTTTAGTGCGTTTTTAAGCAAAAAAAGTTGTATACCATTTTGTAGAAGACAACATTTTCTTTCATTTCTTTTCAAGTTATTAGCGCTATCGTTTGTTTTTTCATAGGGAGACCATATTGACTTTTTGGTTAATTAGATAGTCTTTAAAAAGAGCTTTTCAACGATGTATCACAGAATTTCAAAATTTTTATTTTTGGCATAGGTGTAGATAAAAAAGTAAAATAATGTCTAATATGAAATTAAAGAGAAAATGGGATGTAAAAACTTAGAGATGTGTTAATTGAAAGTATGTAATACTGTAATATATCGCAAAAAAATGCTGACGGTTAGTTTCATATTAATAGAACAGATTCTACAATAAAATTAGGAAGCCATGGAATTAAACGTCAGTGTCAAACAAAATGATATTGTCAAAGTACAATTAGCATTACAGAGATTAGTTGATTACAATCTTGTGTACTCGTTAGTTATTATAAAGTAAATGTTAAATTTTAAAACTTAAGATTGGCGGTTTTCTCGTAATAAACAGTAAATATTTTACAGTACTCTGTAGTACAGATTGTATAATCTTTATACACGCTTTGCAATAATTCTAATTTTTAATTTTATGATTAATTCCAGCATCAATATCAGCACTTTCTTCCGGCACGTTGTTCGCATACGCATCGCCCGTCATTCCAAAACTGCTGTCCGATTATAACTTCACCATAGATGAAGCATCTTACATCTCCGTGATACCTCCTATAGCCATGCTAGTTACAACGCCGTTTTTCTCCAAAATGGTCGATCAAATCGGAAGAAAAAACACTTTAATGACGGTTGGATTAGCGAACAGCGCTTCTTGGTTATTGGTGGCGTTCGCGCAAACCCCATGGGTCTTCTACATTTCCAGAATGTTACACGGAGTCGGTGATGCGGCAATCTTCACCGCGTTGCCAGCATACACAGCCGAAATTACCACACCGAAAGTGCGCGGCTTGTACGGGAGTATGATGATGGTAACTTCGTTCTTTGGGCAGTTTCTAGCGAACTGCATCGGTTTTTATTTTAGTGTTCCTACGACGGCATTTATAATGTTAGCATTTCCCGTTATATTCATGATTGGCTTCGCCTTTTCACCAAAATCCCCTTATTATTTGATAATGATCAATCGTATCGATGACGCTAGAAACTCTTTAGAGAAACTTCGACGCGACAATAGTCCAAATGCCATCGATATCGAGCTGAAACGTATTGCCAAAGACGTTGACAGACAACTCTCTGAATCAAGCAAATTTAAAGATTTATTCTCGATACCCAGCAATAGAAGAGCCTTGCTTATAGCAGTGGTATCAAGAACTTGCACTCAATTCTCCGGGGTCATTTGCTTGATAGTATATTCCCAATATATTTTTCAAGAGGCCGGTGGTGACATCTCCAGCGGTGTCTCGGCCATGATCGTATCCGGAATGCTATTCGTCGCGATCGTATTTTCAAACTTCGTCAGCGATAAATTGGGCAGGAGAAGATCCATGATGATCTCCTGTCTTGGTTCTGCTGTGACGCTCTGCAGTCAAGCGATATATTTTTATTTCAGTACGAGTGGAACCTTAGATCTGTCTGCGTGGGGTTGGTTTCCAGTTTTTGCCACCGCAATCTACTTCGCATTTAACTGTGTCGGGCTCGGGATTGTTCCCACGTTATTATTTGCCGAATTGTTCTCGGCCAGTATTAGGAAACATGCCGCCAGCGTTGCGAATATTGTTTACGCAATTGGCGTGAGCGTTCTACCGAAAGCCTTTCAAATGATGATGTCTGCGATGGGATTATGGCCACCGTTTCTGATATTTGGCGTATGCTGCTTTCTGAGTGCCGTGGTGTCGTACTTTATCATTCCGGAAACCAAAGGAAAGACGCTCGAGGAGATACAACAGATGCTAAAGGAAACACCTAAATGACTTGGGAGTCTTATCATTTCATCTATGCCATTGTTTTTATTTAAATAAAATCTAATGCGCATCTGGACAGTTTATCTTCTATCGAAGAAGTGCCAGTCGTTCATGAATTAACGAAAATGTTTACTATAAAATGAGAAAACGAATAATGTAACCGCGAAAAGATATCAACAGTACTTAACATACTTCCTTTTATCAAATGGGTTGTGTATGCTTGCTGTTGTTGGTCGAATATTTATGTTTTCCATCAATCTGCATTGAAGAAATCAGTAGATAAGTAACAATGAAATAAATCGTTTATACATAGAAAAAAAATATAGTAAGTAGGTATGTATACAGGTTATTAGTTTAATGTATATTTGGAAGACCTTTCAAATTATAAATATATTTTACCAATTTTTAAGTTATTAAATACAACTGCTAGAAATTAGAAATTTGTGTACTGGGAAGTATAAATATGCCCAGTTGTGGAAGATCTTGTATAATGAAAAACATTTTTAAGTTATGTAACATTAAATTCTGTAAACCTCTTGTATAAAAGTTTTGTTTCTAAAATAAAAATTAGAGTTGTAATCAACAACCCAGTCTTCGATGGGACATCCTGTACACACTTTAGGTATTTGAAATCGATCTTAAGTCGAAATCGGTTCTTCTTAAAATTCACACAATAGATCAGCCACATCGTAAATAACTTTTTTTGAATTTTACGAAAATTCGTGGCAATAAAGGCTTTAAATGAAACAAAGCTTCTTGGGACATATACTTTTTTTTTAATTTGGAACGTTTTGATTAATTGCCGCGAACTTTTATAAAATAATTAATATTAAGTCTACTAAGAAAATAAAGAAACATCATAAATAACTTAGACAAAAAAAATACTCCATACTGTGGTACTGGTAATGTTGTGAACTTCTCCTAGACCCCTCACCACAAACTGCACTAAACTGGACGTACGTTTCAATAGCAAAGCTTATCATCATCATCAGCAGAAACACTGAATGCAGTTCAGTGCAGTTTGTGATGAGGGGTCTAGGAAAAGTTTGCAATATAAATAACTAAATAATTCATTCAGTGTAAAATTTTTCGTACCGATTTTGGACCTTTATTTCGATTCGTGAAGTATTAAAATTACTTTATTTAAAAGCTGCGAATTTTTATCAGACGAATTGGTAAAATATGGATCCAATGTTTTAAATTAAATATCCTACTCAATGAGTGAAAACTTTGTTTTATTTTTGGTATTATTTCTTTAGCAGTAATCCCAGGGGGGGCGCACTAAATACGATTTGTTTATATCAGCTTGACGTCACGATTTGTTGTGGGATACAATCCACCAGGCGGCGCCGAATGCCGGAATAAATCATGTGTTACCGCCATTATTGTTTTTGTGTCATTTTGATTCTGACAGCGTATTGAGTATTATCGATTCGAGCGTTATAAAATAGGTTGTAGTTTGTATTTTTAGATTAGTGTGTTAGTTATAGAGTTGCTGTAGTGTTTATTAATAGGTTGTATTTAGTTATTTCATATAGAAGACCTGTGCATTCGACAATGAAAGTTTTTTACGAAGCCTTCTTTCTGCAGCAAGGAAGTTAAAAAACCAAAACTTTTGTGATAAAAATGGTTTACTGTATGATTGTTGCTTTAGACATGAGAGGCTGTTCCTGTGCAGTAATGGGTTGCAGTGACCGGACATCCTTCAGACATCGGTTTCCTAATCCAGAAAAGGTGTGGAACGCTTCAATAGATGGATTGAGCTTTCTGGTAATGAGAAATTGCGAAGTGTGGATCCGCACATAATTTATCGAAATTAACGTATCTGCCATATCCATTTTGCTCAAGAAGACATATTGCCTAAAATGTTTTTATGGAAAACAGCTATTCCATCATTATTCCTACCAAGATTGCCACTGACAACAGGTAATTTATTTCTTCTGTTCTGTATGTAGTACGTGGAATCATATGTAGTTACGCAAAAGAATATACGTTACTTTATAATTTATACATATATCTACGTTAAGATACTTTCTGTAAATATGTTTCAATAAAAATGTATGTGTAATTATAGAATGTGTGGTCTTTTTATTCGTATTATAACAATAAAATGTATTAAAGGAAGGCTGTGTTATCATTTTTGCGCAATTTTCAGCATATGAATTTCCATATGTTGAAAACTGCGCAAAAATGGTAACACAGTCTTCCTTTAATACTCTGAGGTGAATTTAAATAATTTTCAAGTAAGCGCGCTAAATGTCCGCTAAGCGGGGATACAAACCGCTAGATGGCGCGAGCAGCACGGTTACACGAATTTCTTAATAGCGACCCATCTATACCAACCTACCTTATCTATGAGTAATTCGAAATGGTTTTTATGCCCTTAAAGAAAACAATTTATTCATTTCGAAGCGCACGAGCATAAAACCTCACTGTTTCACTTAAATTTTATTGGCTAAAGCGGCAGTACCAATTAAAATAAATCTCGAAAATATTAATTCGCGATCAAATATACAGGATAGGAAAATTCTCCATAAAAATGAAATATCGATTTATCAGTGCCACGTAATTGGCTTATACTGCTGATGTATATTGGAGTAATGATAATATTTCTTTTTTAATTTTGTGCATGTGACGTTATCTTTCCTAAACGTTTTTTTTTTCAATCTTTAAAGATAAGATCCAGGAAACGCTGACAAGTGGTCAATTCTTTATTGAAATATTAGCGCAAGGAAAGCTGTGTCCTTGCAATTAAAAAAATTATGACGAATAAAGATAATGTAAAATCCACTAGAAGAGTATGATAAAATATCAAACATTGTGTATATATTTTATAATCTAAAGTAATGGAAGAAATTTGAAATTAATTTTCTGATTGTAATCCTAGTTATTCAACTAATGTGGCAACTAAAATCTACACATTATTTTAATGTAGACTTAAAGTGTGAATAAGTAATATAACGACATCCTTTGTGGAAGATGTTAGCATGGATTAGAAGCTGTAAGATGCAAGAATGGTCGCAAATTTCGACTTTATTCATAGGTGAGTTTCAATAAATGTCCTGTGAACACTCTGGAAAAAAGTAGTTACTCTACAAACACCGGGTAAAGAAAATATTTACCATTTTGTAGAAGACAACATTTTCTACAATTTAATATTTTCTTATATCATATTTTATTCGACATTTGTTTCCAAATTATTAGCGCTATCTTTTGTTTTTCACATGGCGGCCATATTGATTTTTTAGTCAATTAGTCTTTAAAAAGAGCTTTTCAACGATGTATAACATAGTACATGTATAACATAAGGTGTCAAAAGTGTGTGGAACAGAATGGACGTCATTTTGAACAGTTTGAACAGTGAAATCGACAAATTTTGATGGTTTGGAAAATATTTGCAAAAAAAGTTCGGGTTCTGAAACGATATTTCTTGAGATTATTGAATTCTGCAAAACATTTTCCACTCAATCGTTGCTCTATGTCGTTCTGCATAGAAAATTGTACTTTACGAATTTTATGAAAAAAATATTTAATAGATAAAAAAAAGTTGAGAACCCAGACCTGTGGACCAGAACGTCCGTTATATACATGCTCTTCAATTATTATAATTTTTAATTTTATGATTGATTCTAGCGTCAATATCTGCATTTTCTTCGGGCACGCTGTTCGGTTACGCATCGCCCGCCATTCCAAAACTGCTATCGGATTATAACTTCACCATAGACGAAGCATCTTATATCTCCGTGATACCGCCTATAGCCATGGTAGTTATCGCGCCGTTTTTCTGCAAAATGATCGACCAAATCGGAAGAAAAAACACTTTAATGACGGTTGGATTAGCGAACAGCGCTTCTTGGTTATTGGTGGAGTTTGCGCAAACCCCGTGGGTCTTTGCCCGCATACACCGCCGAAATTACCACACCGAAAGTGCGCGACTTATACGGAAGCATGATGATAGTAGCTTCGGTCTTCGGGCAGTTTCTAGCGAACTGCATCGGTTTTTATTTTAGTGTTCCGACGACGGGATTTATAATGTTAGTATTTCCCGTTATATTCATGATCGGCTTCGCTTTTTCACCAAAATCACCATATTATTTGATAATGATTAATCGTATCGATGACGCTAGGAACTCTTTAGAAAAACTCCGACGTGACAATAGTCGAAACGCCATCGATATGGAGCTGAAACAGATTGCGAAAGACGTCGACAGACAAATCTCTGAATCGAGCAAATTTAAAGATTTATTTTCGATACCCAGCAATAGAAGAGCCTTGCTTATAGTACTGGTAGCAGGAGGTTGCAGTCAATTCTCCGGGATCATTTGCTTTACAGTATATTCCCAATATATTTTTCAAGAGGCTGGTGGTGACATCTCCAGCGGTGTCTCGTCCATGATCGTATCCGGAATGCTGTGCGTCGCCATTGTATTTTCAAACTTCGTCAGCGATAAATTGGGCAAGAGAAGATCCATGATGATCTCCTGCCTTGGTTGTGCTGTGACCCTCTGCCTTCAATCACTATATTTTTATCTCAGTACGAATGGATCCCTAGATCTGTCTGCGTGGAGTTGGTTTCCAGTTTTTGCCACCGCAATTTACTCCGCATTACACTCTATAGGACTCGGGATTGTTTCCATATTATTCTTTGCCGAATTGTTCTCGGCTGGTATTAGGAGACATGCTGCCAGCGTTACGAATGTTGCTTATGCAACTTGCCTGTGCGTCCTACCAAAGGCCTTTCAAATGATGATGTCTGCGATGGGATTATGGCCACCGTTTCTGATATTTGGCATGTGTTGCTTTCTGAGTGCCGTGGTGTCGTACTTTATCATTCCGGAAACCAAAGGAAAGACCTAAAGGAACACTTCATTTGTACCATTAGTTTTATTTAAATAAAATCTAATGCGCACCTGGACAGTTTGTTTTCTATCGAAGAAGCCCTAGTGGTTCGTGAATTAACGAAAATGTTTACTATAAAATGAGAAAACGTATAATATAAATGTGAAAGGATTTTAAGATTACGGAACGTATTTGTGTTGTATATGAACAGTGTTGCCAGTTTAATATTTATATTTTCACTAAATCTGCATTTGAAAATTCAATAGAAACCAGTAGATCAGAAGTAACGAATTACTAATTGTATATATCAACAAACTATTATTGCATGTACAAAGGCGAGCATCAAAAATGCTCACTAACGAATGCTTGACCACCGTCTATGCGAAAGAGAAAGTGCTCGTTAGTGGAGGATTTTTGATGCTCGCCTATACCTGTATAAGTTTTTGGTTTAATTTATATTTCGAGGACCTTTTTTTTAGTTCAATAATTTTTATTACCATATCATAGTTTCTAAGCCAAAAGATTTATAAATTATCATCGAATAATATTAGCGAAACAATATTGGCTAGTGATAGAAAGTGCCTGTGTTTAACGACATAGTAGTGATTATTACATCTCTCAACATCCTTGATATCTGTCAAGATTTACGTATTGTTGTTATGTAGACTTATAAACAACCCCTCTACCTTCTAACTAATGATCAGATTTATTTTTTGTCTCACAACTCCCAATGATCTTAAAAAATAGTAAATAATACTAATATAAACATTTCCGCTAATGCTAGGATATGCATCAATTTTACGCATAGCAGTAACAATTATATCCACCGATATCTTAAACATCCCTCAAGATTTACGTATTGTTATTACTGAAATCAATATATAAACCTGCAAGCTTATAAAAACCACATGTATTTTTTCTCGCACAACTTCCAAGGTGTTTTAATAATGTCGAATAGTATTTGTACAACAATCTGCACTAATGTTAGGAAGTGCATCTGTTTGACAACATAGCAGTGATTAATACATCTGTCGACATCCTTGATATCTGTCAAGATTTACGTATAGTTGTTATGTAGACTTATAAACAACCCTTCTAACTTATAATGATCACATTTATTTTTTGTCTCACAACTCCCAATGATTTTGAAAAATAGTAAATAATATTAATATAAACATTTCCGCTAATGCTAGGATATGCATCAATTTTACGCATAGCAGTAACAATTATATCCACCCATATCTTAAACATCCCTCAAGATTTATGTATTGTTATTACTGAAATCAATATACAAACCTCCAACCTTATAAAAATCACATGTATTTTTTCTCGCACAACTTCCAGGGTGTTTTAATAATGTCGATTAGTATTTGTACAACAATCTGCACTAATGTTAGGAAGTGCATCTGTTTGACAACATAGCAGTGATTAATACATCTGTCGACATCCTTGATATCTGTCAAGATTTACGTATAGTTGTTATGTAGACTTATAAACAACCCTTCTAACTTATAATGATCACATTTATTTTTTGTCTCACAACTCCCAATGATTTGAAAAATAGTAAATAATATTAATATAAACATTTCCGCTAATGCTAGGATATGCATCAATTTTACGCATAGCAGTAACAATTATATCCACCCATATCTTAAACATCCCTCAAGATTTATGTATTGTTATTACTGAAATCAATATACAAACCTCCAACCTTATAAAAATCACATGTATTTTTTCTCGCACAACTTCCAGGGTGTTTTAATAATGTCGATTAGTATTTGTACAACAATCTGCACTAATGTTAGGAAGTGCATCTGTTTGACAACATAGCAGTGATTAATACATCTGTCGACATCCTTGATATCTGTCAAGATTTACGTATAGTTGTTATGTAGACTTATAAACAACCCTTCTAACTTATAATGATCACATTTATTTTTTGTCTCACAACTCCCAATGATTTTGAAAAATAGTAAATAATATTAATATAAACATTTCCGCTAATGCTAGGATATGCATCAATTTTACGCATAGCAGTAACAATTATATCCACCCATATCTTAAACATCCCTCAAGATTTATGTATTGTTATTACTGAAATCAATATACAAACCTCCAACCTTATAAAAATCACATGTATTTTTTCTCGCACAACTTCCAGGGTGTTTTAATAATGTCGAATAGTATTTGTACAACAATCTGCACTATGTTAGGAAGTGCATCTGTTTGACAACATAGCAGTGATTAATACATCTGTCGACATCCTTGATATCTGTCAAGATTTACGTATTGTTGTTATGCAGACTTATAAACAAACCTTCTAACTTATAACGATCACATTTATTTTTTGTCTCACAACTCCCAATGATCTTAAAAAATAGTAAATAATATTAATATAAACATTTCCGCTAATGCTAGGATATGCATCAATTTTACGCATAGCAGTAACAATTATATCCACCGATATCTTAAACATCCCTCAAGATTTACGTATTGTTATTACTGAAATAAATATATAAACCTGCAAGCTTATAAAATCCACATGTATTTTTTCTCGCACAACTTCCAAGGTGTTTTAATAATGTCGAATAGTATTTGTACAACAATCTGCACTAATGTTAGGAAGTGCATCTGTTTGACAACATAGCGGTGATTAATGCATCTGTCGACATCCTTGATATCTGTCAAGATTTACGTATTGTTGTTATGTAGACTTATAAACAACCCTTCTAACTTATAATGATCACATTTATTTTTTGTCTCACAACTCCCAATGATCTTAAAAAATAGTAAATAATACTAATATAAACATTTCCGCTAATGCTAGGATATGCATCAATTTTACGCATAGCAGTAACAATTATATCCACCGATATCTTAAACATCCCTCAAGATTTACGTATTGTTATTACTGAAATCAATATATAAACCTGCAAGCTTATAAAATCTACATGTATTTTTTCTCGCACAACTTCCAAGGTGTTTTAATAATGTCGAATAGTATTTGTACAACAATCTGCACTAATGTTAGGAAGTGCATCTGTTTGACAACATAGCAGTGATTAATACATCCGTCGACATCCTTGATATCTGTCAAGATTTACGTATTGTTGTTATGTAGACTTATAAACAAACCTTCTAACTTATAACGATTACATTTATTTTTTGTCTCACAACTCCCAATGACCTTCAAAAATATTGAATAATACTAATATAAAAGATAAGAAATAGCAGAAATACATTATTTGTCAATACTAGCATAAACATTTCTGCTAATGCTAGGATATACATCGATTTGATAGCAGTAATAATTATATCCACCCATATCTTATACATCTCTCAAGGTTTATGTATTGTTATTGTTGCTGAGACTTATAGACATATCTTCAAATTTATAGATATCGTCTCCCACAACTCTCAGTGTCCTTCAAAAATTTTGCGAAGGTAATTTATAGTCATCAGTATTTGGAAAAAAAAATAATTCCGTAGAAATTAATTTCAACATTAAAAAATAGAGTCCGCCTAGTTCATAAATAGGTATAGATAATAGATAAATAGAGATAGGAGCGCGTACTGTTTTTCATCGAAAGGATTTTCATCCAAGTTGATCCGCATTCCATTGACTGATGCACGGTGCACTGATCTATTAAATCGTCTATAACTTTCTTATTTATTGACCTAAATTCATAAAATTGGTGTGCCCGTCAAGGAAGATATGCTGAGTAAGACTATGTGATAAATATTTCAAAATATGATTTATGTTTACATTTATTGGGTGATAAACGTAAACAAAGAATACATTTATGTGTTTTGTATTTGCAAACTTCTCCTAGACCCCTCACCACAAACTGCACTGAACTGGACGTACGTTTCCATAGCGAAGCTATCATCATCAACAGAGACACTGAACTGTGAACTGTTTTGTATCTACTAATTACACGAAAGTCAAGGTAAATTGACGTATTGCATTTTTTGTTTGTTTAAGAATTGGAAAATATATATTCGTACGCTAGAATGGGCCTTTTGCACCACAAGAAATCACACACAAAATATTATAAAATCACAATAACTCTAGTTTTATGTACGCCAGCGTTCATACGACAAAATAAGACAAAGCAGGATAGAATAACACCAGTAACACAATGAACGACAAAATAAGACAACACACGACAAAGCCAGAAAGAAATATCAGTGGTAAATAAACAAAGAATTTTGACGGGCATTTTTTTTTACCTTGTAAATATTTTTATATCGTTCTGTATATTTTATTGGCGTTCCAAACATCCTTTTTGTGATTTTATCGCTACTTTGACCTTTTCTATCGGGACAATAAACATAACCCATTCTAAATAACCTAAATAATCATTCCTTAGGAAGCGTGCTTCTTTTACAAGTTTAATGTTTATAAATAGTTACGAACTGCTGCTGGCTTGGGGTCAAAATTGAACTGATAGGAACATACATTACAGAAATCGTAAATTATCTACTTGTAGTTCTCTTTTTTACCAACTACCGACACAATCGGTTAAGATTTCTTAGATGGCCTCTCCAATAGAGGACGCCCTAAGTCAATCTACACGGAAATCGAACAAATTACAGCAATCTGTCTTTCGTTTCAATGAAAACGAAAATTTTCTTTCTATATTTTGAGCTTTCAGTAATTACACGTATTCCTTTATGTATCATTTACTCCTAGGCTCTCCTAAAACAGTTTGAAATTAAAGATATTATTGCAAAGTTTGCAGCTGATGAAATATTTTTTGGGAAAAAATCCTCTTAATTATTATAGTTATTAGCAGAAATATATTAATTTGTCAAAGATATTATTGTTATTAAAAAAAAATACTCACTTTATTCCGCAATCAATATAATAAAAATATCTTCGATCTATGTACACAGGACAGACCAAATTTGATATACAGAATGGGTAAATAAAATACACATCTCAGTGAAGATACGAAGAAATGATGTACCTTACAGTAAGTCTTTATCGAGATAAAATCATTGATGGAATCACATTTCTAGTTTATTTTACCTTTTTTAAGTTTTTTTTTTTTGAAAATTGAAATTTAGAAACAAAATATTATCTTTTAATATTTCTCCAAAATTTGTTGTTTTTTTTTTTTAATAAAAATCATAGTTTCGTCAATGTAAAAATAAAATGTTTCAGCGTTTTCAAAAAAAGGAAAAAATCACCTAATGACAAAGTTATGTATATTGCGTGGGTAATTATTTTCAATTGGGTATATATACTTTTTATTTAATTCAACAATTTACTTGTTTTACTGTACGATCTAAACACGTTCTTGAGAACCAATTTATTTTATTCTGTTGGTGAGCTTTTAAATCGCTTACTTTATGTTGCCAGTAATGTTATTCAATTTGCATGTAATTCATTTACAGTTTTATATCGTTGACTTATTTTATGTAATTTTATTTACGCATACGCGAAGTCAATGTTGCCGCATGGCAGTATATTATTAGGCGTTTACGAAAATTGGATTATAATGTATCTACCGACTTTCTATCCTGTTCTAGCACATTGTAAATGCTATGATTTCCTTTCACTTTCGGTACATCGGTATATATCTGATCCAATTTTCGTAAAACCCTATTATTATTATTACTATTTTTAGGAATAAAAATCTTACCTAATTCGACAGTTTGGTTTAATCTTTAATCCATTTGCAAAATACTGATTTTAAAATACTTCTTCGTTTATTTTATCCTTTAAAATAAAAAAAAAATATTAAAGGTATGTATGTTTTAACTGAACTTTTCCTTTTTGTTTTAACGAAATAACACTACATGATTTTAACGAAGTGATTTTGAAAAAAAAATGCGAAATAATTCGGGATTAAAAAAAACACGCGAATTGCCCGACACATGAAGCGTTTGCACATACAAATAACAATGACGATGTAATATTTTATGCTAAAATACGTTACTATCACATTTGTGTGCATAGACGAGAAATAAAACTAAACTCTTTATATTTTTAGCGATAACAGATAATGGACAAGCTTAAGTAGCGAATTTTAACTTTTTAAAATCTTAGTGGCCGTTAGGATTTGTAGGAAGAAAGGTACTCGAAATGAAAGGTCCGGTAGAAATGTTAAAAAGCAGTATAGGAAATGTAAAGATCATAGAAAAACCTAGAATTACTACGTTTCCGGGGAAAACATGGCCGCAAGTATGTGCCATTCTATCAGGTTAGTAAATGATAACTTATTCGTAATAAAATAACTTACATTGTAGGTAACAGTTTAATTCCTCTCATCATTTACATTAAACTATTATTTGTTAAAGTTATTAATATTTTTCCTTGGATTATAGCGACATTGATTCACCGTTTTAAAATTTGCCTGAACGTTCCTTAGGTAATCATATCATATTATATTCTGTAGATATTAGGTTTACAATAATTATTTTGGGTGTCTCGAATCTGCTCTATACCATTACTTACAATTAGAGATATTTTGTAGCAAATTCAAACTGTATTATTGCCTGTCTTTTTAATTTAGTTGTGTCATCCTTGTTGTTTGTGTCATGCACATTTTCCATCGTTCGAAGCAGTAATTAATTAGACAGTTATTTATTAATCTTCGTAAAATTTGTTTTAAAGTTTACTCGATTTTTAATTCTTTTTATTTCGTTTGTTTAACATAGATTTTGCGTTTATTGAGCATGCTGGCATTACGGTGCATTAATTAACGAATTAATATCAGAAGGCTACATTTGCGAAAACAACTTTCAATTTCAACATTTAAGGCAATAAAATAAATTCTAATTTTAGAACACAAAATTCTTTAATAAAAAGATTACTTATTTTGCCATGTATTATAGTAGCACAAAATTAAAAATACAATACCCCATTTTTACATCTAAATTTTTATTACAATCATGTTCCACTGAATCATGATTGTACTTTATTCTCGTGCTGTGTTTACACTCCTAGAACGGGTTCTGAGTCGATATATGAAGCGGATGATCTCTTTCCTCCTAACTCATCGGCTTTTTCGTTTTCTTCGATTGCTGAGTGTCCGCGCACCCAAATAAGTATCCAACAAATAAATTGATTTAATGTGACCTAGGAACCTCTGCACAAAGGTAATAGTTCTTCTTATCCATGTATTTTCTTAATTCTTGTCCTGTCGTATATAATAGATTCATTCTGAAATCCTAAGAAACTGCGACATCGTTAACATCAAAAGGAATTTATTCTGCAATGGGAAGAAATGACACAATAGCATGATGCCCATTGGCTTCTTCTTTTACGGTTATTTCACTTAAGCCTACAACAATATAATATACTACAAAGTATGTACCTAAATGTTATGGCCACTACAACCTTACCTTTTACACAATGCAGCACCCAAGGTTCATTAATTATTTTTGGAACAGCAGGGGTAATTTAAAACTAATAAAGTACCATGTAAATTAAACGGACGAGTAATCTAATTTTTGTAGGTACCAATGTAAACAATAACAAACCGTCATATTGGTTGAAGTGAAGTTAGGCTAAGAAATTCAGATCTCGATGGCTCATCCATTGTCCTTAGTGTTTATATTGCGACTTTATACACTGCTTGCATATGTTAAGAACTTTTTATTATTTAATTTTGTTTGTCGCTATTTTCAGCATCCTTAGCGTTCATGTCAGCCGGCACATTATACACTTGGCCTTCACCGGCAATACCAAAACTCTTATCTCCAGAGTATAACATCACCATAGAAGACGCTTCGTATTTGACTGTGATACCACCCATCGCCATGGTGATAGCGACGCCAGCATTTTGCATACTCCTAGACAGAATCGGACGCAAGAAGAATCTATTGCTGATGGGCCTTATCCACGTCCTCGCTTGGTTGTTGATAGCGTTCGGTGCCAACATTTACATGTTCTACCTCGCCAGAGCCGTCACTGGAATCGGAGATGCTTGTGGTTTTGCTACCTTGCCCGCATACATAGCAGAATCGACCACGCAAAAATCAGAGGGATGTACGGGAACACCATGATGATAGTGATGTTCTTCGGGCAATTCCTCATCAATTGTTTGGGGTATTATCTGAGCATACCGTTGACGGCTCTCATCATGCTGAGCATCCCCATTGCTTTTTTCCTCGTCTTCTCCTTCATGCCGGAAACGCCTTACTTTTACGTCATGAAAGACCAAGAGGATAACGCCAGGGAGTCCCTGAGGAAATTGAGAAGAATTCCAGACGTCGAAATGGAATTGGCGCAGATTACTGCGGACGTGCAAAGACAAATGTCGGAGCCGAGTAGATACGTCGATCTTTGGAAGATTAAAAGCAATCGCATGGCCGTGATTATAGCTAATCTTTCCAGAGGGTTCCAGCAATTCGGTGGAGTGGGCGCTCTGCTTGTTTATACGCAATATATCTTCGAGCAAGCCGGTGGAGACTTATCGAGCGGGGTCTCCTCAATGATCTTCTCAGGAATGTTTGCGGTAGCCAATATTTTCGCTAATTTTGTAAGTGATCGCTTGGGCAGAAAGAGATCCATGGTCATATCTTGCTTTTTTTGCGGCGTAGCTTTGTTGGGCGAAACCATCTTCTTTTATATTCAACAGAACACCGACATAGACGTTTCTGCGGTTGGTTGGTTTCCGGTGGTGGGTTTAGCCGCGTACATTTTGGCATTCGCCTGCGGATTAGGTGTCGTGCCAACCTTACTCTTAGGCGAGCTATTCTCGACGGGTATCAGGAGTAAAGCGGCCATGACAACCAACATCGCATTCGCTATATATTTGAGCGTGATTAATAAATTGTTCCAGTTCCTGCTGACGGATTTCGGTTTGTGGGTGCCGTTTCTGTTCTTCACTATCTGTTTATTTTTGAGCACCGTTGGTTCTTATTTCATCATACCGGACACTAAAGGAAAAACTTTAGAGGAAATACAGCAGATGTTAAAGGGTAACAGGTGATGAAAAGTGAACTATATTTATTTATAATGATTTATGCATTAATAAAATTTGATAAAAAAATGTTGTTGATCGTTTTATTTACTACTGGGTTCGTAAAATCGATGTTTGTAATTAACTGCAGGAAAAAAGTATCTAATGAGTACCTCTATTCTGCCATAATTCATCCAAAGAGGCACACAAAGGACAACAAATTTCTATAGTGGACGTAATGTTCTTTTCGTTACCGATAAACAATTTTTCCGCGGAAATTTTTGCAAAACGCAATTGAAGCAAGGTTTAGTTTTGCTGATATAGACAAGGTCGAATTTGTAATCTGACACAAAACTCCCGTAAATTATTTCGTATATTTCAAGGCGTGGAAGAAGAAGTAAAATCTGATGAAGTTGGAGTAACAATATTCATACTCGCAAGTATAGGCGTTTCATAAGATTTTGCGTCTCGATGCCTTTTCAAGCTATTTTTATTGCCATGAAAATCTCTTATTTTCTTTTTAAAAGTTTGTTGGGGAAGCGAGCATATTTAAATTCATGTATTATTTTTGAATAACCATACAAGAATGTCTGTTCGAATAGTCATTTCTATTAATATTGCGTTGTACGAAAGTGTAATTACAATAATATACATAAACACTTTTGGTTAGTCAATGAATTTGACATTAATCCCATTCAGGGCCAGCTACAAACACGCAAAGATAGGGCTACTTAGTCTGTTTAACAAAAAGTCGTTCATATTTCAAAATCTATTAAAGATAGGTATAGGGAATGCTCATATAAAGCGATAGGGGATGATATTTACTTCCTAATTCCGAATTAAAATACAGGGTGTTCTATTTAAAAAAATTTTGCTTTGTTTTTTGCATTTGAAAATATGTCACTTTGTTCCTCAGTTTTGAACACCCTGTATGTTAGAATGTAAAGTGTGCTTACCGTTTCTTAGAGTAATATCTACATTCATAACATAGCAAATTTGGAGTGTCTACTTGCAGTATTAACCGAGATATTAATTTCTCAATGATGCAATGATTATCACTAAAAAAAAAAAGAAAAACTTAAATAACTCAAAAACGGCAACATGTAGCTATAGGAATAGCTAATGAAAACTGACGTATTTATAGTTGGAGAATCCAAAAATGAATAAAAAATTATATCATTTCTATTAAAATACAAAGTTGACATCCCATTTCCGGTCAACCGGAAGTTGATATTTTTCGTTAAGGTATTTTGCATTTATAGTTCAATCGACAGATACTGGTGCCAAAATCTCAAATATAAGTAAATAATAGAACATCATAAACTTTTAATGAACCAGTTACGTGGAATACCCTGTATAGCACAAAGCAATACAACGCACCACAATAAAACACAACACAATATAAGACAACACAATACCAAAACGACGTAATGATTTACAAATTTTATAACTCAAATTGTGTATACTAAGAATACATCAAATCTAACAGCTGATTGCGGAGAACCTTCTTTAGCGCCGCAGAAAATAGGAGACGCGGTCAACTACCGAGACAATTAACTACGCTAACTGCGTACCTACGGTCAGTCGCTACGTATTTTGTATAAAACTAACGGAATAATTACACTAGAACAGAGTTAATCACAATGACTATTGCTGACCACGGTCACGAAAACTACCAATTATGGGCTTTTTTGTATTTTCGCTTCTCCTGTAAAATCATATTTTTTAACCTTTAGTGTACATTTTCTCCGTTCGTGTTCAACTAACCTAGTTAATTTTTTTTTTAGTATATGCAGAATCGCCTAAAAAGTGTGCTGAATGAAGGATGTTACTAAATAAGCCATAGTTTGTGTAAAAATAATAAAAAACCCGAAATAAAAGGACTCCAAAAACTGCAACACAAGTAAATCTTAAATTTCTTATTGAGTTTTTAATATAATTATTATATAATTACGGTACTTAAAATCTATTAAAAATGCTTATTAATTAAATCACTTAATCACTAATGTCTTTTTTAATTTATGTAAACGATTTATTTGCACCGATATTTATATTACACGTACTAATTCGCTCGTATTTATTTCCGCTCGCGATCCGCACTATCCAACTCGTATCGACTGACTGCCTCTTCGCCAATCCCCACGCGTTATTTATATCTGGTGCACATTTAGGGCGTCCTTCTAGATTCTGGAGAATATTCACGAATCTTCGACCCGGTACTGCCCTCTGTCGTTCCTCGTACGTAGTTCTTTCTTCCGCTATGCTAGCGCCATCTAGGGGCGCCTATCGTAAAACCGCCAGTTTAAAAAGTTGGCGCTCGTTACAATATTTTCTAAAATCCCTCATTCAGTGTGTTCAAATAACGTTATCTTAACATGCTCAGAAATTTGAAACAAATCGGTTCGCGCATCTTTGAGAAAATATGCCTTGTCTCTTGCCGATTATCCCTATGTTTTTCCAATGAATTCAAATTATTTAGTAAGGATTCCAAATGTCACTTTTCTGCAAAGAATCGAAATATCTCGAAAACAAATGAATTTAGGTACAGGGATTTCTACATACATTTTAACTAGAATTTTAAGGGCAATTCAAAAAATATAAAAATATACAGAGTATTGCATTTATAATAAGACAGTCAATGTCAACACCCTGTTTAATCGAAAGCGCTGGAGACTTTTACATATTTTGTAGGACTAGGCTAAAGTCATACTAGTATATACATACAAATTTTCAAATTTTTCTCATGAATAGTTTTCCATATATAGATCGGTAATATTCGTCATGCGACACCCTGTATATATAAGTTACTGAAATTACTCAAATCAGTTTTAAAGTTGCAATTGGTTGCAGTTTTTATGTGTGTGATTACTGAAATAAGACGATTTTACCCGAAATAAAAGGATTAGAGAAATCAAAGTTTTGTTCCGTACTCACTAAATGGTTAGAAAGATCTGTATGGCAAGTGTCAATGCAGATGTCATGGTGATTTTGTATTCGTTTCTTTCATTTTTGTGAATCTGTGATATTTTATACAATTTTAGCAAACAATTTTATTGTTGTTACGATAACGTAGTATACTGTATTTTTTTGCTTATTGTATTAAATGTATATTTTCGAATAAAATGAATGGAAAAATAAAGCAATACTTCTTCGTTTCTCATCTCACCTTATTTTATAAAAAATATGCACCAATAGGAAACATAGACGGAAGTAGCGCCCTTATCCACAAGGGCCGGTAACTGGGTTAAAGTGGGGAACTGTAAATTGTCCCTTAACACTCAAATGATAGGGCTGTTCGAACATGCAGTTCGCGAACGGTTCGTGATCACGTGAACCAATCAGAGAACAGATTGGAGTTCTCGCGAACTGGAATGCGTTTGATCTGTTTTGGTTCTCACTTCGGACGGTTCTATTACCGTTCAGAGCAGTAGACCAGCACAGATCATGACCTTGTCGTGTAGTGGGAAACTTTTTACTACGCACGTGAGCGTTTGCTTTGAACCGTAATAGAACCGTCCAAAGTTGGAACCAAACCAGACCTGTTATCTCATTGGTTCATATGATCGTGAACCGTTCGCGAACTGCATGTTCGAACAAACCTGGTATATCTTTCTTTGTCTTTTAATATTTGCTTAATTTTTAATCGAAGTCCAAAAGAATAAAACACAATAAATAAATTTTTAATTATACATAGATACGTAAACACAAAATCTTCCAGAAGATTTACCTTACACGTAAAAGAATAATCTAACTATTATTTCACTTATTTCCCTTTAGGATCTGTTGTATCTCTTCCAACGTCTTTCCTTTAGTTTCTGGTATAATAAAATAGGACGTCACGCTACCGACGAAACAGCATAAACTGAAGAAGAAAAACGGCACGCACAGCCCGTAACGGGACATCATTAGCTGGAATAACTTCGTGGTGCCGCACATGAATATCGCGAAGACTATATTACTAACCATGGCGGAGTATCGACGCACGCTCGCGGAAAATATCTCGCCTAGCATCAAGGTCGGCACGACACCCAGACCGATGGAGAAGACCAGGACGTACAACACGATACCCAGAATTGGGAACCAGGTGATCTGAGAGACGTCAACCGTTGTGTAGATTTGCAAATAAAAATACGTCGCCATGGCTAGAAACACAAATCCGCATCCGAAACATGATATAATCATAGATCTCTTTCTGCCGAGTTTGTCCGTCAAAATGTTGGCGAAAATATTCACCGCCGCTAATAAACCGGAAAATATCATAGCAGCGTGTCCGCTGGAGATATCTCCGCCCGCCTGCATGAAGATATATTGGGAATAAGTGGCTAGTACGGTAATCCCGCCGAATTGTTGAAACACCCTGGTTAAGTTAGCAACAATTAACGCCTTACGGTTGCTCGGGATCGTCCAGAGATCTTTGAATCTTCCCGACTCGGATAATTGCCTCTGTACGTCCGCTTCGATTTGTTTTAATTCGTCCAGCACCTCATCACAGCCGCGCAATTTTCTCAAAGATTTTAGCGCGGAATCACTATCGTTGCGCATAGTTAAATAATAAGGCGTTTCCGGCATAAAAACGAACGTAATTAAGAATAATAACGGAAAAGTTAACATGACGAAAGCGGTAGTCTGGATCCTCAAATAATATCCCAAGCAGTTGATTAAGAATTGTCCGCAAAACATAGCCACGATGAGCGCGTTTCCGTACAAACTACGAACTTTCGGTGTAGTTACTTCGGCTATATACGTCGGTAGGGCGGCGAATAGACTGCAATCCGCTAATCCGGAAAATATTCTAGAGACGTAGAAGAGGTAGATACCCTTAGAGAAAGCTACGAATAGCCACGAGGTTATCTGGAAAAATCCCGTCGCCAGGAGAGTCCGTTTCCTTCCTATCTTGTCTATCAGCTTGCAAAAGATCGGGCTAGTCACTATCATGGCCACCGGAGGAATCACTGTCAAGTACGACGCTTCTTCTATGCTGAATCCGTATTCGTCCGTCAGTAATTTCGGTATTGCCGGAGAAGGGAATGAAAAGAGATTTCCGCAAGAGAATGACGCCATCGAGGCTGAAAGATGTATCACGATTATTGTTGAAGATATATAGGATGTAACAGACGTATATATATATATATACGGCAAGGGAAAAGTAAACCTGTCACAAGACGCGCCTCTGTTTAGGCGAATATTTTCGATACTGGAACTACCATGCTTTCAAATACTTCCCTAATTAGAGTGGGCTGTTTTTTTTAAGTAGATTCTTTGGTAAAATTGGTCAGTCTGGGCTACTTTTAAATTGTGACAGCTGTCTGTGACAAAACAAAATTAGAAACGATTGTATTTGATTGTATTATTTTATTACAACATAAAGCATTTATTATCGACAGTTACGTTAGAACTGGTCAAAAATTAGTTATACTTCATTTACTATAACAGACGAGTTACGTTATTACTTGTAATTTTGGGCCATGCAATGCCATATTATTAAAATAACCAGCTAACATATGTATAACCTTTTTATGTTAATTAATTATATTAAACATATTGTGTTGGTGTCTATCGCTTTTTAAATTGCATGCTTGCCACGTCTTTCCACCAATTTCGTTATTGCTGTCAAAACTGTGAGGTTATTTAACTGTTTACGTTTTGACAAACAGAAAGTTTACAACAAGGTCGTGACGTCATAGCAAACTGACTCACGTAGTAGTGCCTTCTGTTATCGTAAATGAACTATATTGGAGAATGGCTTTACTCCATTAATTAATGAATGCCCAGGATTTTCAGCAAGAGTTTCATAATCTGGCACTTTGACTAACGATAAAGAAACACATGGCCTACTCTAATCAGGACAGTATTTGGAAGGGTATTTGTAATGATTGTAATTTAATTAAATTGGAAATTAAGTCATAACTTGTAAATAACTAATGTGTTTATATTGTTTTATAGCGGAAATTTAAAATAAAATCGTTATAAAATATTGATTTGCAAATTCCACAATATTTTGCCTGTGACAAGTTATTCAGATTGCTGTGACAATCTGCTCCAACTTTGGGTGAGATATGTATATTGTCACGCCTTACATGAACATAAAAGAGAATTTAATGCACACAATAATCTATAGGGTGTTTCGTAAAACTGTTTAAAAAATATAATTCATAAGGTGTGTAAGAGTACCTATAAAATGTAAAATGAATATTATTTTTAATAGAGAGATTACAGAAAACAAAATAGCTGCACCATTTCCTACTTGGTCATGTATATTTTTTTAAATAAATTTACTTGAAATCATCTATCTGTGCATAAATTTGATTGTGGGCAGAAGTTGAGGTTTGCTGAGATGTGTAGTTATTGAAATTTTTACAGAATTTGTTGTAAAAAATGTGTTATTTGACGCTTGCACATCTCACAACTAATATTACGAATAAAAAACACGTAACTACACTTCTCACAGGAAAAATCGGGACACCAGCAATCGTGAATTTTAAAATTTCTTGGGTGTAAATGCAGCTTTCAGAGGATATATGTTCTTATCAAAGCCGTAAATCACTTTTTTATGTGTATTATTGCGATCAAAGGTAAAGACTAAGAATTTAAACAGAAATATAAATGTATAAAGAGAAAAAGGTTTATACATTAAATAAACATATTGGAATTTCAGTGCCGGTGTTTTCTTAGAAATACTGAATACGGAAATATTAATGCAAAAAAAAATACATAACAACTAAAAGGCCACTTGAGTAGACGGCACATTTAGAAATACACATACATGTATTTAATTGTTTGATGTATGTTAGATATATTCTTTTTTAAGAAACATAATGGCGATGGATTTTAAATTATATTACCTATTACTATGATGTTAGTTACTTAGTGTGATTATGCCCGAAAGTAATACTTTCGCAAATAGACAATATGTCAATCAGCCTCCTGAGTTTTGAACAATGTAATTTTCACATTGATTAATTACACTATTATTATGATTCATTATTGTTGTTGTTTAGTATTCTTAAATATTGTATTACTACATACATATTTTTCTATGTATTAAAAAATTACCAAAAACAGTTTAAGATTATTTACAACATTTTTAAAGCAATTAATTTCGCAAAGAAATTATTTATTTTATTAACCCTCCGTTATTGTATTTTCAAGAAATATATCTTAACTATCGCCTGTGTAATCCAATGTCGTTCTATTTTATTGAAATATAGCTAACACTTTTGGTCTGTAACACAGTTTCAGGCAGTAGTAACGAAAAAGTATTAAATGTATCAAATTCAAAATAAATATTTTAGCACTAACTGAGGTTGACGAACAATATGCTTTCTTACAATCTTTGTTATCTATTATAAATTCAATAATATTGTAAACAATTGTTAATAAACCTGTGCTACATAAAGACAGTTTGTAAAGAGACCAAGTGTTGGCCATACTTCAAGAAAATAGATCAACGACGTCAGATTACACAGGCGATAGCTAAGATATATTTCCTGAAAATATAATAAACGGAGGGTTAATAAAATAAATAATTTCTTTGTGAACTTAATTGCTTTAAGAATTTTATAAATAATCTTAAACCTGGTTTTGGTAATTTTTTATAGATAGAAGAAAACTTTATAGTATTACAATATTTAAGAATACTAAACAACAATAGTAATTAATACATCAATAGTATAGTCAATAAATCTGTGAAAATCACATATTGTTTATTGTCTAAACTAATACTCGCGAGCATAAGTCGAACTAAGTAACTGATATCAAAGCAGCACTAACAAGTAACATTAATATTAAATAATAAAACTCCATCACCATATGTTTTCTTAAAAAAGAATTATCTCCACATAACATCAAACAAGTTAAATACATATACATTTCTAAATGAAGCCGTCTATTCAACAGTTCTTTTTGTTGTTATGTATTTTTTTTTTCATTGGTATTTCTAAAGAAAACGCCGCCACCGAAACTCGGATTTGTTATTCTATACATAAACATTTTCCTCTCATATATTTATTTTTTCTGTTTAAATTTCTAGTCGTTACCTTTGATCTTAGTAATATACATAATTAAGTGATTTATGGCTATGATAAGTGAATACGTCCTCCGAAAGTTGCATTTACAATCAAGAAATTTGAAAATTCTGAATTGCTGGTGTCCCAATTTTTTCTGTGAGAAGTGTACATACAAGACTGTTTGGAATTCTACAATTTATGGATTGAAATTATGTAGCCGTTGTTGTACCGCATCTTAGCAATTGAATGCAAAGATATGTTTGTATAAATAATTCCTATTAATTCAGGCAAGGAGAAATTTTAGACCACCAGTTCTTTTAGTTGCGTCATACGAATGACAATACGCAAGTAAAGAAAGCATTCATTTAACATAGATTTCGGAAATATTCGGCTAAAACGGAACGTATCTGAGAATTGTGCAGATTGGTTGTACCACTTACGCCTCAGGTTTGTTTTTCCCCTGCTGTATGTAGTTTCTTTAAAAAACATGATTTTTATTTAAGATCAGTTCCAAATACTTGAGGGAGATGTACAATAATCCCATAAACAAATATTTAATACTATTGCAGTGTATTATTACTACAATAAAATAAATATGTATTAGAAAAATCCAAAATTACAAAAATTGCAGAACTATTTTCTTTCGTTTTAGTCACAGCTTTCACAATTCAATTAGAAACACATTTTTATTCACTGTAGTTTTAAATGTCAAAGTTTAAAGCTACAGTGAAAAAAATCTGCTCTCGTACACTGCTTATGTAATTTATTTTCACAAACGTTATATATTTATATTATAATTACCTGAGGATAAAGCTAAGATTTGCGGCCAATCTTTGGACTGTTCCCTTCGAAAATCGTTTTTCATTTTTTTTGTTGGTAAATCTACAACTGTCGGTTCGAATGCGGCAAGATAACTGCGACGTTTTCGCCGCGTTTATTTTATAATTTATAATTTAACAGTCGTTTAATCGTAGAATAAACATGAACGTACAAAAAATTGTATAGGTAATTATTTCACAACGTCTACTCTTCTTAACTAGTATGAATTACAAGCGCGCACGATATCGTTTCGTGCTTTACTCTTTCTGTAAATCAAATTGGTACTGGCACAGATGTCCGTTTGACAATTTAAATTTTAATTTAAATGTCCTGATGATAATAAGAGACAAATGCGTGCACAAACGTCATTTAATCGTTGATCTTTAAAGTGAATGCTTGATACTCACTTAATTTGGAGAATTGCTAGTTGCACGAAAGAAAATTATAATTGATTGCGATAAATATATACGGTATATTAAAAGAATTTAATGACAACGGAGCTTGCTATAGAAAGGAAAAATAGGTACTATAATGATGATGGTAATAGTATGCAATATATTGATAAATGAATAATAATGAAAAAATCCTTTCGCTTACACTTATTTATTATTGTAAGTTGTTGTTTTCGCGTTTTTTTAGATAGTAAAACAAATATAGAGGGCGGTGTAAACGCCGTCCATGCGGGCGGCCCAAGGTGAACATGACTATTTACTGCTACCTTATTGAAATATCTTAATATTCTTGGTTAATATTAAATAATTATATAAACCTAAATGTTGCATTACTTAATGGGAAATAATCATCTATTTTTTTTATGATTTAAGTACATATATGCAATAAAAAATATTTGCAACGTATTGGACTTTGCGAAGTCCATATCAATATTTACATTCACTGTTCCGAATGAAGTAGTGCTGAGTTGCTACGAAGCAATCTGTCTACAACATACCTATCTTAATTGTTTTAAAATTCACGGGAAAGAATCTTGAGACAAGTCAATTTAACCAACATTTGACAGATGATAGATATTCCAAACTTTCTTTGTTAAACCATACCAAATCAAATATCAATTAGTATTCTTATTAACATTGACATTAAATAGTTACTCAGTGGTAACCAAAAAAAGAAAAAAATGGCATCTCTTGTTTAAATATCAATTAAGTGATATACTCTTTTTCAGTATGCAATTACGAAAGGGCTTTCAAATCGAATTTAGTACTGACTTCCAATGATTGATTTGCTGAGACCTTATTATCGTTAAGTCACATTCAGTAAAATGAAATGAATTTTTAATTTACTTAAAGAGAGAACAAATAATACAGTTCCAGTAGTAAAATATATCCTTTTTTAATTAACAATCTTTACATTTTTAATGTTAAACATTTTATTTACAAAATTACTATTTAAAATCGTAGAATCGTTTTCTTTTTAATACTGCATAGAGATTGTTTAATATTTTCTTCTTGTATGAAACATACTTTATCACTTATTACCTTTCAGTATCTGCTGTATCTCTTCCAGACTCTTACCCCTAGTATCCGGCACGATAATATAGCTTCCCACGGCCGCAATGAAACAAAAAACCGTTAAAAATAGAAAAGGTACGAACAGTCCGAACTCTGCCATCAAAAACTGTATTAACTTATTCATTCCCGCTATGTATAGAGCGAATACCATGTTGCTAATCATAGCCGCTTTGCTTCTGATGCTAGTCGAGAATAATTCTCCGATCAAAGCTGTCGGTATCATCGCTAAACCGAGCGTAAAGCACGATATGTATAATATTAAACCTATAACCGCACGTAATTGGCTATAGTGACGTCAACTTCAGTGTATTTATCGAAGTAAACGTATAAAGTCACAGCGAGCATAGCTAATCCGGATCCCACGCCAGAGATAGCTAGAGCTAAAGGTTTTCCTACTTTGGCGGCTACTGCATTACCAACTAGACAGAAAGAGGCTAAAAGTCCGTTGAAGATAATGGCCGCTGCGCCGCTGGAGATGTCAGTTCCGCTCTGTTCGAAGATATATTGCGCGTAGGTGATCATCGCTGTCAATCCAGCTAATTGTTGGAATGTCCTGACCAAATTTGCGATCATCAAAGCCTTTCTGTTGCTCGGGATCATCCACAGGTCCTTGAAAGTGCCCCGTTCGCTTAATTGCCTTTCTACGTCTGATGATAATTTCACCAATTCCTCCTCCACATCATCTTTCCAGTACAACAGTTGCAGACTCTTCTTAGCTCTGTCCATCTGACCTTTCATGCAGCAATAGTACGGACTCTCCGGCATAAAGACGAAGGTGATGGTGAAGATTACGGGAAAAACCATCATTATGAAGCACGTGGTCGGTATATCGCAATAAAATCCAATCAAATTCACCAGGAATTGGGCGAAGAACAGCGAAATCATGATGGAGTTTCCGAACAAGTCTCTGATACGCGGCCTGGCTACTTCGGCGACGTAGGTCGGCGCCGTGGACCAGCAGCACGCGTCTCCCATTCCGCTTACGAATCTCGATATCATGTATAGGTAGTACGTGTTTCCGGCGAAAGCAGTCAACAACCAGGAGATCGAGTATATGACGGAGCACGCGAGTAAAGTGTATTTTCTGCCGATCGTATCGACGAGTTTGCAAAACGGCCGACTCCACAGGGCCATCGATAAAGGACCGACCATTGCGAGGTAGGAGGTCTCTTCTAGCGTCAAGCCGTATTCCGGTGTTAGGAGTTTGGGTATTCCGGGAGAGAGCCATGCGAATAGAGCGCCGAACGTGAAAGATCCAAGAGAAGCTGGAGAAAAATGTGGGAAATTTTATTAAACGCAAAATACGGTGTCCAAAAATGTCTGAGAACTGAGAACGAATTATAATCAATGATACAGACAGTGGTTGGTGTTTCCTACAAAAATAATTCGGGGTCGAAAACCTCATACAGACAGCGTCTTACGGCAATCTTTTCAACTTGTATGCATGGATTCTTTTCTATCTTTCGAAATGTAGCTTTAGTGCTGCAATTTAGCATGTATGTACCTATGTAAATAGAAGGGTGGTGTTACACTGCGACCTAAAAGATCTATTGGGTCCCCTATTCTTGCTGCTTTACAGCTGGCTTTCCAATCTTATTCCTTTTAGAAAGTGTAGGATGTCAGAGGGCCCCAGTCTAGATAAGTCTCCCTCTTCGATTTCACATGCTCCCAGATGCAATGCCCTCGAGTTGCACAGTGCTACGCAGTTTGAGAGGAGGTGGATAGGTGTTTCATCCTGTTCCCCACAAAATCTGCATTCAGGATCTTTTTCCAATCCAAGCTTACTCAGGTGTCCTTTCAGTCTACAATGGCCTGAAAGTATTCCTGTTAATATGCGAACATTGTTCTTACTCAGGTTGACGCATTCTGTAAACCTCTTCTGGTTATAAGTGCCAGAAGAATTTTACTTTGCCTCATTCCCTGGAGATTTTCCCAGTAACTGGATTTTCTCTGCTCCATTTCTATTTTTAGTTTCTTCAGTATTGTACTGCTACTTAACCCGCAAAAGGGTTCAGCCCCTACAAAAGGCATTCCAGCCCCTTTTTTGCGAGGTTATCCGTTATTTCGTTTCCTTCCATTCCTGTGTGACCCGGAACCCACAGGAGGGTTACTTTATTTCTTTTGCCTAGCTCATTTAGTTTCCCTAGGCATTCCCAGACCAACTTGGAGCTGATTTCATATGAGCTCAGCGCCTTGATGGCTGCTTGGCTATCAGACATGATGATAATCTCCTGCTTCCGATAGTTCCTATCCATATTGAACTGAACACATCTTCCAATAGCGTGTATTTCCGCCTGAAATATACTTGGGTATTTTTCCAAGCTTTCGAATATGTGGTTCTAGGCCCATATATTCCTATTCCAGTTCCTTCTGCCGTTTTGGAGCCATCAGTATACCATTTGATGGCATTTCTATTCAAGTTCAAGATGGTGTTATGATCCCACTCGCTCCTGTTACTTAGCTTTATGGTGAATTCCTTCAGAAAGCAACTTAGCATTGTTTATGTGTTTTGAGTCCCATACTGTTACCTACTGTGAGTTTTAAAATGTATATACTAAATTTAAAACTATAAAGTGTACAGGGTCTCGTCGAAGACTAGACCTTTAATTACAGTTTAATTTTGATTTTAAGATGTCTATTGTATCAAAATATTATAGAATTCAATGCTACCTAATTTAAAAATATTGACTATACAGAATGTTTCAGAAGTAGACAAATGCATACACTCCGTTATTTTAATCGGAACATCTTATATGTCATTCCATCTTTAAATTATACACAGAAAAATATGTCTATATTTAATAACAACAAACAAATTAAACTCTTGAATTATGAGTAAATCTGGTTTTAAAATGTTTGTAATTATAAACTATGTGTAACGATTTAATTAAATCAAATTTATTTGAAGAATTAAGGAATTAACACAATAAAAAGCATATGCAATATAAAATAGAGTAACGTTGTTCAGTAGTGGTAAATATGGCTTTTGAAAAAGATGATGAATAATCATCGAAACGAAAAGCAATACTTACAAAAAATGTGTAACTAAGAATAAAATATGGCCACTAACTAACTAACAGTTTAATCTATTGATTAAGAAAATTCGCCAAGAAATTTCAATTTCGAATTTAATAACAATGTTGTTATGTATCCTTTCGTAAAAAATGGTCTCGTTGGAAGTCTGCAGTTAAGGAGGCATAGCTACAAATGTAATTGTTTTAGATATGCATACTTTGAATATTTACTTTTATTGTTTCCCGTTTTTTTTTTATATAATCATACCATATATACTATTTTTGTTGCGATGCCGGTATTTTGTATTGATTTAAACTATATTTACATTTCAGAACTTTTTTTATTCCATTTTCAAAACATTCCTAATTGTTTAATTTGTTACCTTTGATATTGTAAACGGAGTAGAAGTTAACTTGTTCGTAAACGTAGATATAGTTTAAATTAGCACAATCATTACATATATTTAGTATGAATTGAAAAAGCTTTACGAAAAGTTGATTTAACATAAGCAAAGGCGCTATTTAGATTAAAATCAAATAACTTTGGGCTGATGATAATGCTCAGGACTATAGTAGACGCCTGTATATAATTATATCGATTTCAGTTTCATTGTTGTATCAAAATAAATATGTATATATGGTATTTAGAGTATGAACACCTAAAACAAATCCAATACGAAGTACATCGCTTTAACCGAGAACTTGCAGCACAGGCATTTTTTTACAAAAACGTAAATAACAGTATTGTTATTAAAGGTAGACCTATAACAGTTTATATAAAGTCGTGTTATTTTTCTGTGTGGAATTTGAAAATGAATAATAAATATGATGTTCCATTTAAAATAACTACGTCTTTCTACTTCTGCGACATCTTGTATATCAGAAATATTTTTAAGTATGCGCCATTGAATTCTATAGAATTGTTTGTACAAACGATTTTACTTCTAAAGTGAAAGACAGCGCTGTAATCAAAGAATCGCAGTATTCAATCTTTTAAATCTAAATTTATTACGTTATGTTTGATAACACTGTACGTATCTGTCATAACAAATTTAGTGCATTTGTTGCTAGATACTCTAGATAGTCATTTTCGACCAAGCATTTGATGAAATTTAACAAATACATATAATATGCCCATCATCTCAATCATTATTGAACACCTTTAAAATATGTATAACGTGCTATGACTTACCTGATGTCAGAGCAGCTATTTGCATCAAATCGCCCTTGCTCACATTGATTTTGGCGGCACTCTTAATTCTGCTTAGACAGCTTAGAGTCATCGTTTCTCGCTAGTAAACATTTCAAATGTCTATCTCATTTCTTTTTGCTCAAAAATTTTTTGCACAATAATTCACGCGCCGTAAAAATATCCATAAAAAGATTTCTGTTATCGTTAAATTATATCAACAAGAAAGTTGTCATTATCATCATTAAATATTTAATGAATGCAGAGAAAAATGAATTAAAATATTGTTTGAAATGAATTCTCTATATTCAAGTATTTGTCATAATTAACTTAAACCATTTAAAATTAAATATTTAGATTTAGGTCTAGACAAAACAATGTTATTGGTTGCAAAAAAGTATAGTTTATTGGATCAAATATATGGGGTAACTACGAAGTGGTAGTAACTGGAAGAAGAATGAGTCGACGTGCTTTTAGATGAGCTATCGAAACTGGTAAATTTGCAACCATTTCTGGTGATTTTGTTTTAATGGCAATATTTATGCTACTTATCCTGCAAAAGGATTCAGGCCCTAAGAATGATATTCCATACTTTTTTGCAAGATTGTCCGTTATTTCGTTTCCTTCCACTTCTGTGTGACCTGGAAACTCACAGGATAGTTAGTTTATTTCTTTTGCCTAGCTCATTTAATTTCCCTAGGCATTCCCAGACCGTCTTGGAGCTGATTTCGTGTGAGCTCAGCGTAGTTTTCAAACGCGTGTATTTCCGCCTAGGAGATACTCGGGTATTTGCCCAAGCTTTCGAAGTTTCTGGTTCTAAGCCCATATATTCCTATTCCAGTTCCTTCTGTTGTTTTGGGGCTATCAGTGTACCATTTGATTGCATTTCTATCGAATTTCAAGACGTGTTTTGATACCACTCGCTTTTGTTGCTAAGTTAGAGTTAAAATATCTGTTAATATCCAGTTTTCATTTACTATCCAGTTTCCATTTAAATTTTTATTTAATAATCCACATTTATTTGATTTACAATATACGTTACCTGAGAAACTGTTTTCCTTGATAATCGCCTACTTCTTTACACCACACTTTTATGTTAACCATCATTTGATTTGGCGGCAAATATTAATACTCTTCTAAGCAGATAAACAGGAATTTGTACAGTTTACACAGTAGTCATACTGTCGAAAAGTCACAATCTGAAAGGCGCCAAATAAGTATTAATACAGTCAAGGTAAGTGATTCTATTCAGATATCGTTATTTCGAATAATTTGACTCTGAGATTAAAAATTTTTGACCAAATTTTGTTTATTTATACAGGGTGTTTTGAAACATCGTTTAAAGATTTTAAGGGCATGTAGTACGATCGAAAATAAGATTAAAAGTCATAATAAACATTTATGTCCACAAATTAACTGTTTACGAGATAACAGAGATTTTATCGCAATTGCTGAATAAGTTTGCTTTAGCGGTTTTTATTATGATGTTATGCATTTTAACATAAAATAGATTATAATTAAAGAAGATGTCCAAAATGACGTCCTTCCATTTCGACACAGGATCTACATCTGCTTTTAAAGGAAGCGCGCACTCTTTCAAAAAGCAAGGGTTTTTCTCATATTATCTGGCAACAGTGTTCTATTCGTTGGCGCAACTCTAGAAAATCGTTTACCGGTGTTGCGTACACTAAACTTTTCAAATAACCCCAGATACTAAAGTCCAACGGGTTTAGATCGGGAGACCTTGGAGGCCAAGCACTGGGACTTGCTCGGCCTATCCATCTCCCAGGAAATTCATTGTTAGGATGTTCCCTAATAGCACGCGTAAAATGTGGTGGAGCTTCATCTTGCATAAACCAGAGGTTCAGTCTTAGATTTATAGGTAAATCTTCCAAAAGTTCAGGTAAAGTATTTTCCAAGAACTCGAGGTATGCAGGACCTGTTAAGCGTTGTGGCAAAACAATCGGTCCTAACAACCGTTCCCCTATCATGCCTAACCAGATGTTTAGAGAGAAACGTTGCTGGTGCCTGGCTTCAACGGTAGCATGAGGATTCTCGTCACACCAAACGTGATTGTTGTGGAAATTAAATATTCCATTTTTAGTGAAACCAGCTTCATCAGTGAAAAGGATGTTATCAGCGAAATCTGACCGATCAGCAGCTGTTCGCAAAAACCGCTCACAGAAAGCCCTTCTCGCTTGATAATCCGGAGCAGTAAGAGCTTATACCCGTTGGATATGGTAGGGGTATAGGAGTTGCTCATGAAGAGTTCTCCAAACAAGATTGCTGCTTACACCCACTTGAGTCGAAATTCTTCTAACACTAGTTTCGGGATTTTCATCAATAATATTCAAAATTCGATCTTCTATCTGTGGAGTACATGCTATTCTCTGCCGTTCAGTATCAGAAGACAGCTTCTCAAACGAACCAGTTTCTCTTAGTCGTTGAAACACCGTCTGAAACATCATATGCGAAGTTGTGAGTTGGCGATCAGGAAAGGTTTCAGCATAGAAGCGACGTGGTTGTAAAGAATTCTCATTAGCACGACCGTACACGAACACCATATCGCTCATTTCAGCATTAGAATACGCAACCATTGTAATTGCTACAAATTGCACAAAACGTCAAATTAAACTGTCATAAAACAATAGCTGATAAGTACCTGTTTACTGGATGTTATATCCATGTACTACTAGGAACACTCGCTGTTATCTCGTAAACTGTTGATTTGTGAACATATGTTTATTATGACTTTTAACCTTATTTTCGATCGTACTACATGCCCTTAAAATCTTTAAACGATGTTTCAAAACACCCTGTATATTTATTTGATTATTTTTTATTATTATAGTATATATACCTTATTTGCCTCTTGCGTACGTTTGTGTATGGGAGAATCTATTTACGTGCTACTAGCATAACCACAACCCACAACAATTCGTGATTTTAGGAGTACCAGTACTGAAAAGGGCAATACGCGAAACGTCGCCTGCTAAATGGGTTCCACGTCTGTATCCGATATACGGAAGTAGGGGGTTCTCGCCCCTTCCATCTATTTACGATCTAACTTCTTTCTTTATTTCCCAATCGGAAGAAAAAGGCCTCCTAATCTCAATAAAGTGACACAGTCATAAATCTGCCGTGCCGGTCGCAATTTTCCGACCGAACGAGGTCGGGCACGTCTATGTGTGGCGTACGGCAGCGAGATAGCACGCACCGTGGCGAACGGCTGTTCGGTCGGGAGCGAAAGACAGAGAGAGGGCGCCGAAACAACTTTATACAATTTAAGTAAACAAGGAAATTCAATCAAAAAATAATCAACGAAAGAGCCCGGGAAACAAGAAACGTTGTAAATCAGAGGTATCGGCCATGAATACTCAATTAGGGCCCATATTTCAGCGGGCGCGTCGCTCCTCTTCGGCCTCCTCGAAGATATCTCGCCACCGTAAATTCACTTTATCTCGCGCGATGTTAGATGAAGCCGCTAAAGTTCGGCTAAGCGCTTATCAATTTTGCCAAGGCGTTTTCACTATAACGCCGCGATATCTCCAAATAATAAAGTGGACGGATTTAATTCAATTCGATACGCAATAAACACCCTCCTTAAACTTAAAACACCCGCTTGTGTTCGTTTTATTCTTTAGACGTATATTTTTACCACTGATGATGCGTTTGTAATGTTAACGCGAAATGTACACTATGTTAAAAATTAAATGCGAATGTAGAGATCATTTTAGGTAGGCAACCAATCTAGCAAAGTCATATAGTTGTGATTTGTAATGCATAATTTTTCTAATACCTTATATTTCAATTTTTATTTGATGTGCATTTAAGACCTTTTTTGCCGATGAATATCCTTACATCATATTCATATAATTTTATTATCGAATCTAAGTCGTTATAAGTAAGCATTGTTGTTATAAGAATTCGAAATTCCACCTGTATAATGCAAGTATTTAAATTCATTTTATTAATACGTAGTTGATAGGTACCGTGGCATTTGCTGAAGTAGCGTCTACTTCACAGGAAATAATAGTCTATTTTTCGTTTAAAGACTCGCGTAATTAAGATATTATGGTATTACTTTGTATGTTATCTGCTTCTTTGTTTATTGTATGTTACAAATGCTGTTCAGCAGTTCCCACGTTCCTCTCAAGTAGGGCGTTTGAATATCAGAAAAATAACGCTTTCGGTCATACTTGCGCTCTCCTGTAAAGAGAGGCCGAACTAGTTATCGGTGCGAAATGACGTCGCAATCAAAGTTTATAAAAATTCTTTACATTGCTGTTTTCAATTAATTTGTTCGTGGATTTCGTTTCAGCTAAGATAAAAGCACGCGTCTCCATTTTCGTTCAGGCGTTTCTAAATTTTAAAATTAAAACTTCTTATCTTAGATTTTGCAATCAAAATACGCTTAAAAATTCGAGAACAGGAAGCAAAAGCTTTCCTCGAGAGGTGTTTTGTTTTGTGATAAAATTCATATAAATTTCCCCTTTCCTTGGCTTAAAAAAATTGTGAGTGGTGTGTAAAGTTTTGTGCTTTCAAAAAATTGGATTACGAGAAGAATTAATTACCCACATCCGCCGGTAAGATGTTCAAAATTCCTGCTTAAAACTAACCAAAGCAACACGTAAAAACCGTAACTCGTTCGCTCTCTCTCTCTCCCTTAATAAATAAATAATTTGTAAGTAAGAATTACTAGAATTTAAGTTAATCAACATTATTAAGAAAAGCTTAAGAAAGCCGACGAGGTGGGTAAATCAGCAATCTTTAGGCTAATTAACGGCCTTGCTTCGACTGACGGAGGAAAACACAGTTGGGAAACATCTTTGGCTATAATTACTAAAACCATTCGCTACCGAACAAAAAGTCTGTTTCTCAGCGGTGACTTGCCGGTCAAAAGAGCAGGAGGGGTTGTCTGTGAGACGGAAATTGGCTTCGTCTCATTTGAATTTGGGCTGGCCATCCCCAAAAGTTTCCAGACAAGAAAACCCGTTCCGTTACATTGTAGCATTGTTCGAATAATTTTCTCCGGGTTTGAAACCGCCAACTGTCAAAACTTGACGTATTGCGAAATGAGAGAAATGAAAGTGACATTGGTATCTATATTATTGTATTTGTGGTTTACTACGCGGAAATACAGCGAATAAATACGAATAATATTCACATGGGTGCATTCAATGCAATGGGGTCCTCGATTCGATCCCGACGGATTACTCTCAGAGTGTTTTCATGGTTTCCCTTACTCCTTGGCAAATGCTGAGAGACGAACATCTTAAGTCGCCCCGCGGGCGTAGGCATAATAATAAGTCATGGCCGTCGATGTCCCTTGTAATTGGCGAAAGCTGTTGGGGGATGCTAGGGCATGAATTATTATTATTATTATTATTCAAATAACAATAATTATTTAGAAGAAGCAAATGTCAACGTATGCCAAAGATATATGAAGATATATATAAGAAAAATGTTATGGAACAAGATCGGTTTGCATCGATAGTAACGCTGTCTTTTCTTAAAATACTTTGATGTATCTATACGTAGTAGGACAGGCATCCCATTTTTCGCGAGTGTATTTTAAGTTGCATAGGTTTTGTCCTGTTTACTCCGTTCAGCCATTATTCAATGTTTCGAGAATTTTCACTATAATGTTTTATTTTTGTATAAATTCAGTTTAAGAGTTTATTATTTGATTTAATTAATTTAGTGTTAAGTTTTTTTTTAATTAATTCCATTCAATTATGTGTCTAGCGTTTGCTAGTTTGATTCAATGCGTTTTCTACTAGATTTTATCGGTGAATTGCGCGTTTGCGTTGTAGAGTTTTGTCAGGCAGTTCCTTGGTCGACTGTTAACGTGAATAGACGTATTTTGATTATAAAAATTTTGTTTCGTTTCTTTGATAATTTTGTCCATCAAGGAATTCATTTTGTAATAATTGTTAAGATATTGATGTGTGCACATTATGGATATAAGATCATTTATTATTTTTGTGCAGGAAGATATATTTTAGTTGTAATTTTCTCATTTTAGTTTAAAGAGTTAATTTTTCCGTTTTTCTATTTTGCTGATTCAGTTTTATTTTATCAATCACCTCGTGAGTAGAAGCATTGTGCTTGCATTTAGTTTTTCATTCTTGTTATTTACTAGAAATTGTCCATCCTTAATTTAGTTTGTTTTAATTTGTGAAACCACGTGGATTGAAATTGAAATATTTAGGATTATCTTCCTGAACAAACAAAATTTTTGCTTTCTATAGGAAATAGCATTGTCCTATTGTAATTTAGAATCAAGAGCAGTTTTTAATTTAGCCCAGTTCACGTTTTTTTTCTGCACCTTTGTAATTAAACCCATTTTAAGTAATAAAATTTGAATGTTAATTATCTTCGTTAGGTTAAAAATTCTGTTATTTTATTATATATTGAACCTTCACAATTTTTTTGGTAATTAAGAAAGTTTGATTTCTTTCACTCACAATTTACTTTTTGTGATTAGATTCAAGTTTTAATTCGCGAGGGTAACTCTGAGATTAATTGTTCTTTTGTTCAATTTAAATATTTTATCCGTTGAGCTAGCTAATTGTATTTTTCTTTTTTTTTGTTAAATTCATTTGTCAATTTCAATTAATTCTATCAGTACACAGCAGTAGTTTTTCATTCTACATTCTATAGTGTAAAATATACAGGTTGTTCCATTAAAAAAACAAAAGTTGAAAACAATTGCTATCAGACAGAAAGCGTAAATGCGTAATAATAATAATAATAATAATAATAATAATAATAATAATAATAATAATGTGGTTATATTTGCAATTACCATTACAGATACAGTCAGTTTATATTTCACATGTACTGGGTACAAATAGTCAAAAATTAAGAATATGACAAACGAAACACATAATAAATAAATAAACAGTAACACAGTGGAAAACAAACAGAACATGAAATGTGTATATAAATGGGTATAAATAAAAAAATATTGGTGTAAACTGTAAAGGTTAAAAAAGTGTATAAATAAAACATATGCATATTAAAAGATATATCACAGGTTAGAAGAAATTCCCGAATTGAGTAACACTCCTTTTCCATCAGTAGGTTTTTCACTTGAGTAAATGCGCGTAAATGAGGATATATAACTCAAAAATTTTAACTATATATCCAGACCAAATGTCAAAGAAATACCTTCTCAACTAATAAAGCTCTACGACCGTTCCGGGACTTTATGCTAACCCTGTATATAGTATATATGTGTATATACTATAATCCAATTCCGATAGCACTGAAAGGGCGAAAACCCATCGGAGTCCGGACTCAGACGTCCATTCTTCCTGTTACATCTCCCCCGGAGTACTTAACGGGCTTCATTGTCCGTTTAGCCGGTACGTGAAAGAAAAGCTACTTCGGACGAATATTGAAAGGATCCATTCGGTCACTTTCCGCCCTCCGCCCTCCGTCCTCCCCCACCGGACTCCGTGTTGACCTTTTTTTTCTTCTTTCAACCCTCTGTTGGCTCGAGGAAAAGAGGCCGGCTTAGGTGCGTCGATGGACACATTTTACGTATTTTCGCCGGACGGCTAAAAGTTAGACGCGACCCAATTTATGGAGGACGGCGACGACGGCGTCGATTCCGGCTGAGCTGGCGTTTTGTTTAAGCGGCCATTCGGGACGAGTCGTCAACCGATAGGGTGAAATGTGTCAAAGAATAATAAAAAAGAAAAACGTAATTCCTACGAGTTATATTTACTAATATATATATACCGTGCGATCGATATAATAAATCAACGATAGATTGGCGCACACATTCATGTTAAGTAACAATTAGCTCTTGTATCCACTGGAGTAAGCAAGCAATCCATAACAATGCATGCGAGACAATGGTAACGTTCGCGTTAGTAATTATGCAACCGCTTTGACACATAACGTGCACAATACATCAGGGCGTACCCTAGCGGCGATATTGTAACTATAAGCGTGTATAATAATTATCGTCATAGTAGCCTAGTAGATAGTGGATGGGAGCATAATGGACACTTTTTGAGTATCAAATAAATACCGATAATTTTTAGTTCCTACTTAATGTTTTGTATTAAATACTTATTAAACTTATCTACCCAAACTGTACCTACTTTGATAAAATCCATTGTTTGTCAATTTCGTTTTAGGTAAAGCACTGTTTCAGTTCTCAGTACACCATTATATTACCAAGAAAAAATGCTTAAAGCAAAAAGTTATAAAGTTATGCAAAGCTTCATACTTTGATCATTACGATCAGTTTTTCCGCATTTTATTAACTCCATCATTATTATCAAAGTAGGTCGATCAGTCAAAAAATATGCATAGGTGACTCTATAACTTTTTGCCCTAATCATTTTTTCTTAGTAAGATATTGGCGTAGTGTGACCGCAAAGAGTACTTTGCCTGCAACGATATTAACAAATAATGGATTTTATCAAAGTAGACCGATGATTTTGAGAATTCACATACTGTCATAACTTTTCATTCTGAACAACATTTTTTATTGGTAATAATAATTATATGTTCTATCCAATCAATTATTTATTTTAAATTTCGCTGTGTCTACCGGTTTCGGCCTTTCGCCATCATCTGGACAACAGTACGTCTAAGAGGAATTAAGAGCTACGTCATTTGAATTTGTGGTGTTAAACATTAATAATTAAAATTTTAAATAAAATAAAGACAATGCACAAGAAAACTAGAAACAGGTTAAAATTGTTTAAAAATTATATAATGAGCGTGATGTGTTCAAAAATGGACTAGACCTAGTACCGGTATTATTACCAATTATTACCAATTCCACCACCCATCAAAACTTTCATTAACTATACAAACATTTCTTATTGTTTTCTTATTGTTAGTAACAATTTGACATGCTGCCAACAGAGGTACCTTACCTCCTCCTCATAGGACTGCACTATTTCAACGCTCATTTGCCTTCTCCATATATGTATAGCAAATACAATAAGGTACCCAATACTATGAGGTTATTGCCAGACGCTGCATTTAAGAGTAAATTAAAGATTTCTTAGAGGAGGAGCAGGACAGAATTTTGAAAAGTACGTATATGATAACATACCGTACATATGAAAGGTAGAGACACGAGGTTAGAATAGCACGCTACTCGAAGTAGGTTTAGAGTTTACATTAGGTAGTTACAATAATGCTCAAAATCTAATTAAAATCCAGGTTGGGTTGAAAAACAGAATTTTTTTTTTGAACCACGCTTTGCGAGCGGCTATGTCTTTTCAAATACTAATAGTTGCTTTTTTTTTCTTTTGGATACTTATTTTTGCGGAGGTGCGTGTATATCTATTTAAATGTGTTCATTCTAATTTTTATTAAGTACTTCCTCTATAGAATTCATTTTTTATCTTATGTGATTATGTACTTAGTTATGTATGTGAGAACACCCAATAAAGATTACATATATTATAACTATATTATTATTATTATTATTATTAACAGTTTTGGCTCAGCTATAAAAAGGCCTACTAGATTTAAAAAAAAAACCAAAGCAAGCGATAAAAGGATTTCAGACTAAGGAAGACTTATTTCCCCAATATTAAATTCCAATTCAGAATTTTTCCGTCGGATACAAGAGCATGGAATATATAATTGCTCATTCTTATAACCAATTAATTTACCAAGGACAAACCACATTACATTGGTTTCTTCAAATCCCAATGGTTGGTCATGATGTCACTTTCTTTCATTGTATATTAATTACTTGTGGTGAGCATGTCTTTGGTTGGGATATGTAGTATTTAGCTGCATCTTTTTTTTTTGTCGAGAGTAAGTACTTGCACACCAAACCTGGATCAGTGGGCTAGTAGTGTGGGACTCCAGAATCTGTCTACCCACCAAAAATTCCTCATCTCCCAAGGATAAATACAAAAAGCCAAGAGGTTGCGGTTTTAGGACATGATGCTGCTGGAACTGCTAATGGAGCCTCAACGTCAAACAGCGTTTGAGTGCCTTATTAGTAGTTCTCAATCATCTCTTACACTTAGTGATGTACCTTGTCTGGCTTTTTCTTCTGTTTCCTGAGTAATCATGATAGTATTTATCATTTGGTGGAGTTTTTGCCACCTCTTAGTACCCGACAGCATGCACAAAACTATTTTCTCGCCCAAGTCTCGCTCTTTGCATCACATCAGTGTTGACACTCGAAAATGGTGTGTTTCACTGCAACATGTGGTACATGCACTCGTCGCTCGTGTCTTTGGCAAATCGTCTGGCATAGTGCCTGAATCATACACAGGCAGTAAAAGTTCGCATCAGATAGTAACCCAATTATTCTATGCTGGCATTTAACTGCATCTATCTATTATATTCTTGCTTTAAGGAACATATTTAGTTTTTGTATCATATCGTCTTTATATAGGGTTGCCATATTTTCAAAACCAAAAATACGGACAGTGCATTATATCAATTAACATTTCTGAAATGTTCTTCAATATTCACTTGAGACATACTGTTTAATTATTAATATTATTATATAAAAATATATCTCTTTAGACGTGATGCTACTGGAAATGCAATGTTAACGCACATCATACGAAAGTTTGAATGCTAAAATAACTATAAAATGACAAAAGTACGACTTGAGTACGACAAATTGGAAACTAGAAAAAAAATACGGACGCTTTGCGGAAATACGTACAAACTACGGACAGTTTATAATCTACGGACAAGGTTTACAAAATACGGGCTGTCCGTAGAAAATACGGACGTATGGCAACCCTATCTTTATAGTATTGTGTGTTTTCCGTAGTTTTATTTGTGTTGTCATGTATTATGTACAGTTGAGTGCCCGTAATTTATAGTAAATATATCTTTCGTGTATTGTCGCGTAGTTGTTTTTTGGCTTAACGTTTCGCTGATGATACTGTCAGTTTCTTTTGAAGTTTTCTAAAGATAATCAACAGCACCCGAAAGACATATCTACTAACCAACTCTGTCTTCGGTTGATAATGAGGATCCACGTGTTCCCAAAACAATTGTCCCGAATTAATCTAATGTTTTGAAGTACGGAATGATCCGATATTTACGTGTCGACTAACCAACTCTGTAATTTAATACGGATGATTATCTATAATAATCACCAGAATCCAAACTAGTAGTGATAGGTATAACAGAGTGCTTTTCGATTTTAGTTTGAATGGCTTAAAGTTCGTGATCATATTTTACATTAAAATTACAGTTGTTTTGTTTATCTGCTTTTATTTTTAATAGCGTACATTATTAGTAGAACTGTTTCAATTAAAAAGTGTAAATTCACAATTTTATTAGTGAATTGAAACAAACTTTAAAAATTTAGAATATTTGCGCCTAAATTATATGCAATCTTATTAACAATTTTTTTGAAATTCCTTCCTTATATGTAGGTAAGCGCCTCTGAGGATTGATACCTAAACTAATTGTCTAATTCAAGTTGGACAGGGATGTACAGAGCTAACGTAATTCGTTTCCATTTAATATTAGACGATTTGTGTAAACAATTTCATGATAATTTAAGATCCCTTTACATTCACTCAGCGCGCATACAATTATGCACTAAAAGTACATAACATTATCTATTGTTATACATAAAATTAAGAAACATAATCGACCGTTAAATAATTAATAAATGCATTACTTTTTTGCTGGTGGAATGCATCTACGCGCATTAAATGAATGTAAACTGGCCTTTAATATCCTTAAAATTCCACTTTACTTCTTGGAATTGGTTTCAAAATTTCACTTTAGTTTTAATCAATTAAAAGTGGGTTGTAATTAAATATTAATTATTACAGTTTGTCGATTACATCTCAATTAGAAAAATTAGAAAGGATTAAATAGTTAAAGTCAGAAATCTCACTAAATCCAAACAACCTGCAATGTTTTTTTTTTTGTAACTATTCGAATCAGGATCGTGATTTATCCAGTTCTCAGCTAAAGAACACAGCCAGTGAAGTAGTTTACTTATTAGACAGATGAGATTAAAAATGTCAAATTGTAAGTAATTCATCTTGAGGATATTTTTTTATTAAGGTAGGGTTAAAATGATAGACAAAAATTTATTATTAATGTTCTTTTATTTATAAATTAATTCATCATTTCATTAAAGTAAAACAATAACAAAATATCTCGTGTATTATCATATGTGTAATATATTAAAGAAAATTGTCTTCCCTGGAAATCTTATAAGATCTTTTTCTTGTAAATTTAAACTGATTATGTATAAAATACACAATATACAGAGCACATTTTGATTCCTTCAGATTTCCAACGTAATACGACATCTCTCCATATTCTATATTTATATCTATTTATAGAATAGTATATATATTTTTTTTGTTTTGGACTAGTACAACACAAACACTGAAGATGATATTTATTATTTCTGATGGTAGATAGATTTCTTTTCTATTTCCGTTTCGTTAAAGTCAAAATTAAATAAACGCGCATTATAACATTGTTTTTTTTATAATATACAACTTTATTCATATATACGAAATGAAGAACTAATACCCTGTAAAACTATTTTCATATATTTTTTTTTCTTATACAATATATGTTCACGTGACCTTTAAGTGTTATTTCTCGTTTGATATTCGTGGGACTGATAATCTACTTTTCCTACTTGATCGTCTAAGATGAAACGAATTGACCTTTTCTAAGCCCGATTTTTAAATGTGAATCTTACAGGTAAACGTTACTTATTTTAATGAGTAATTAACTTCGGTAGAAAGGTGTGATTCGACTAACATTAATATTATAAGAAAATGGGGGTGATATCCTTATTTCAGAACGCGTGTCTTTTCAAGTACGATTCTCCTATATACTAATAGGCGAATAAGTGTGAAAAATTCCTTTTTACAATTTGAAGGTAACATCGAAGATATAGTTCTAAGAGTTTCTCGTAAAAATTCAATTACAAAAAGAGGTATTTTCTATCCGCTATAGGTTTTGTAATAAATATGTTTTAAGTACATATCTATAAAACGTTTTATTACCCAGCTAGTAAGTAGTGTTATCGTATTTCGTGGGAAAATCTTCGCTACGAGATATAAACTACAAATATGGTTCAGCCAGAATTCTGGGTCGATGAAGAGGATGAGATATAGAAAAATACCGCAGATTTATTTACACGTTGCACGAGAAAAATAGCGCTGTTCCATAGGAAGTAGAAAACGTTTCATCATCTGTTTTATGGGTTGTATAATATATTGTATCTGAACCAGTATCATATCAGTGTTTGATTAAATATATCAACGTTGTTCTGGTAGGTAGTTATGTATGTGTAATGGACGCGGGGAAATGTTAATAAATTAAGATATGTGTATCATCTACTCATATTTACAAAAATAAATAATAATACTAATTACATTTGTATACACAGCACGATATTACAATATAAACAAAATATACAAAAAAAAAAAACTATCATACTTATCTATATTATTATACAAGCGTTGAATATCTATTTGATACATTCATAAAAAAAGAAAACCTTTGGTTCGTTTCATTTTCATTTCGTCTAACATACTTATTTTTATAAATGTCCGTTTTTTTTTCGTATCTAATATTTACAAATTTTTGTTCACACTTTGTTATTATTTACTATCGTGTCGTTTAAAAATGGAATGTTTGTGTGAGTTTTGTATATCCTTGACATTTCTATGACGTTTGATTACCGCTTACAGTCATAGAGGGCGGTCGAGTAAGCAAAGAATATGTCAACAAAAATTAGCAAATTTTAAAATTACGGAATTGCCACTTTTTCTGAATTTGTTCTAGCCAATAGGAAACCAACTTCAACTATTGTCAAAACAGTTCTTGACAGTTATTTGACAGTTTTCGAGGTTTTTATAACCTACCAATGTACATTCAAGATTCAAGCGAGTAACAGTTGTGATAAAGGAACATGCCAACTTGACAGCTAGCAAATTTTGAATATGCGCGCGCAGTTTCGTTCTAGCCAATAACAGTCAATAAGTGGATTGAAGGTCAGAAATTTTGTTCGTTCTTGTTGAAATATACTACTATTCTTAGGTGTTGATGTTTGCTCATTCTTTTTGACATATTCTCTGAGAGCAGTGTCAAAATTGACAGATTCGATTCATTTTTAACCGCTTATTCTGTTCATAACGTTTGTGCGTATAACAAAATATACATAGATTGCACGAAATTTAAGAGGAGTACCCCTGGCCCCGAAAATTATACTAAAAAATTATATTAACGAGAACATACATTTCCTGTCTTTCAAAATATTTAAGGTTATTTGGGTAAAATTCAGTCTTGCTTGTCGTATTTAAATTACAATATACTAAATCTTATCGAAATTGTGTTGCGTCAAACTTGTAAAAAAAAATGTATTTATTGTAACATACAGCTTGCCAGTCTTTAATTAAGATGGCGCTAGTGTTTAATCACTGTAATTGACATTATATATATGGTGGTGTAATAATAACCAAGAATCAGAAAACAAAACGTAAAGTGAAGATTAATTAATGGTAACATGCTTCTTTATTTTATTACAAACGTGTGCGAATTAATAGTTATTGCGTTGTATTATACAGGACGTCTCAAATTGAAAAATTTAAATGTAATTGTTATAATCTTTGCAATTTAAAGAATTGGAAATAGAATACATCTGTACTTTCTGTTTATTTATTTGGTACTCGATAGAATGTAAAGAGGGCTATTGTTAAGTGTTTGACATGATAATGTCCCCAGTGACCAACTATATTTATTTCATATTTTATAAATATTTAAAAAATATTAAATCTTTCTTGAATATTAATTATATTAATATCATATGCATAAAATATATTATAGAAAATATATTAGGAAAACATTTAAAAAATATATATGTTATGTAGCATTAATAATATTTTATTGCAAATGTTTTCTCAATATATTTTTCACAACTCTGCATGCATATTTTGCTTTGTATTTCTGTATGGGTAAAATATGCATACATATTAAGTAGGTATGTACCTATTTAAAATGATAGTTTAAAGATTAAATTAGATAATATATATCTAATATGATTTAATTAGTATCTAAGTTGAGCGCTGTAACTTTTCTATTATATATCTGCGTTTTGTATTATATTATTTGTAATATTTGTAAGTTGCGAACGTCAGCACAACACTTCTATTCATTACGGTGCCGGTGTTATATGTTTTAGTATTGTTTATGCGTCTATGGATTAGGTACATAGAATGCATACGCGCACGTGCGTATCATCAACGTTTTCATTCGTTTGTCCGTTACATGTTATAGTTTATAATAGTACACGATTAGGGCACATTAGGGTTAACAGTGTAATTAATTGTTGCGGGGTGTGTTTTAGTTTTTGTGGTGACTACGAGGTAAGCAAAACTTTGAACATGTCATGGCATTTATAAGATAATTGGAATGCTCAATATCGCTATGTACAGAAATCGTTTAATAATATAATTGTAGGAATTTTATGCATCATATATGTACTGCATCTACCAGATAAATTGCTAGTTGATTTGCTTAAGAGATTCATCTCGGTAGATAAGCGTCATAACCTCAAATAGAGGTTAGAATACGTTGTGTTGTTTTATTGTTTGGACGTAGAATGTTTTCAAATATTATGAAATAAAGTAAAAATAAGTATCGTAAGTATTAGAATGTAGCTACCACTCCAATTATTGTAAATGCTCCAAATGTATTAGTAGGTGTTAATAATGTTGTACGATGTTTTATTCATTGTGTGATCTAATACAATTGGCATTGTTTTAGAGGCCACAAGGAAACGCCATGAGAGCGCCACTACCGAATATATGAAAAAAGCCATAGGGTTGTACCTGACACCAGCCAAGGCTAGACTTAAAAATGAGTATTTTTCATTTGTAATGGCTTCATTATTCAAATAAAATGATAATAAATACATTTGTTTTTTATTTAAAACACTTCAATTAAAAAATAGTGATTAATCTGATAAACTTTCAGTATGCTTTAAAAGATGCTAGAATTATTGATTATTAATTTGTATGTTGAGTGTGAAAAAGTTCTTGCCTTTTAGACAACTCTATGTATTTTTCAACTTTTCGTTATCGACGTTATACATTCTAAATAACAATTTTAGTTCAGTTTGACAAATTAAATAGATTGCATAAAAAAATCTCAATATAAATATAAATATTTTAGAAAAAATATAGCGCTTACATTAATTTTAAAATATGGAATAAATATTTTAAATGAATGTTTTATCTATATTTAGAAAAAAAATATGAAAAATATATTCAAAAACCTCGCACGAAAAATAATTATTAAATTTACTTTTAAAAATATCTATGTAATATTTCTGGCTGTTAGGGATGTTTTATTGTTTTTAAAATCCAGTGACCGTTGTGTTGGGACAGACGAGTTATATTCTAACCGCTATTACAAATAAAAAAGATGACAAATAAAATATTTAGGTCGAAATTGGTTGTCGAAAAATTTGGCAATACGGAATACAAACAAAATATGTTTAGCTGTTTATCACTTTATTATACAATAAGAAACCTTTATTCAAATGGTAGTTTTATAGTTGATATGATGATATTTTTTCTGTAATTACCAAATATTTAAAACATCTAACTCTTTAAATTGCAAAGTCGTATCAATGCTTTGATATTTTTTTGTGACACTCTGCGTACTTATATGTATAAATTCCGTTGGCCGAAATCTGGACTATATGTATATTTATAAATATTTACGTATATGGCAAGATTAGATATGAGAAATCAATATATATTAAAAAAAATCATGGACGGTATATACAAAATATCTTTATAGGTTTTGTTAATTCGCACACGTGTGTAGGATCGGGGCACATTCGTTCATCATCATATCGAACGTATCGCAACGTCAAGACAGTTCCGTATGATTAACTCATCACAAGACGGATGATGAGAGAGTTTTTTTTTATATATATATAAATTATATATTTTTATCACAAACATGATTTCCGATACGCTTAAAATACGATGGAGGTGAGCTGCATTATTCGATAGGATTCCGAGTCGCTCTACGTCAAAGCCAAGTCCGCGCTCAACTGCGATAATCGCCTGTGATCCCTCCGCCCTCTGCTCGACCCTCGCGTACAGCTGGTGTGATTGCTGTAGCCGGAATCTGAGCCGAACGCGGAATCCTGCGAATACGGTTTCGGCACCGGCCGAAAGGTGGCCAGATGTCCCAAGACGGGCACTGTCTCGTACGGTCCCGGACTCGGCGATATGCACTGTAACCGTTGCGTTATGCTGGGAATCTGACGTCGATTCGGCGGCCCCACGCTACCCACTCGCGGATACAATTGCAGCAGGGCGTCCAGCAGCATTCCCTCGTGGAATTCCTGTCGCCGTCTGTCCAGGCTGCGTTGTCTCTTGGTGGTGCCCGGTATGGGGGGCAGGGGTTCTTGCGGTCGCCTGTATCTGGGCGCCTCCGTCCGTCGCTGATGTTCGCCTCTGTACTGCGGTTGCTGCGGGAGTGCGTTGAGTCTGCGCTCCGCCTCGCCGCCTAGACTCAGTTCGTCCTCGGCGAATTCGTCTTCACTGTGCGGTGCCGGGGCTAGTTCGCTGTCCGCGTCGCTCAACTCTTCGTAAACGGGGTTGTAGAGATCCTGGGAGGAGTACGGGTCGGGACCCGGGGAGGAACATAAGAATACCGGGGGATGGTTCGATATGGGATAGCCGCTGGGGAAGTGGGTGAGGTTGTTCTTCACGTCGATCATCTGGGAACAAGAAAAAATATGAGTTTACGACGAGAAGCTAGCGTTAAAATAGGTCAATTGCAATATACATGGCGTTCTTGATGACACTCGGGCTAAGCACAGAAAAAAAATGCTTTGTTAATTATTATATGAATTGAAATTGTATGCAAAACTGTATTAATGGATACTATTTTGCATTACCTCTGTACAGCAAAATATTATAAAGCGTCAGTGATTTTGTAAACATTGTATCTACATACAGGGTTGGGATAAAGTATGGAACCAAGCAAATATCTTTAAAACGAAGAGGATGATATTGACGAAATTTTGCAGATAAGTCTAAGGAAATATAATACATCTGATGTTGACTTTGTTGTTGTGACTATACTTCTGGTTCAACAGGAAGTTCCCTCTATTTTTTTTATTTAAATGGAACACCCTGTATATTTTTGTAGATTATAATAGACCTTGTTTTTGCGAATTCAATCATACTGGCTTGAGCACCATTATCTGTAAATAATGCAGAGATAATTAGTTCTGCAAAATGTCATCGGAGATGATACAATAAGTTCATAGATGTCGGTCACAACCCGAAGCTTTGCCCAGCAACAAACAAACAAAAGGTATTATCATCTAGTAGGTAATTGTTGACAAACTGTCAAGTTTATTTAATTCACGTCCATCGAATTACTAATTGTATGGATGAAAATGGTGCATTTAAATGAAAGAGAGCGTATTGAAATTTTAATGATGATCGGGTTTGGCGATCGCGCTAGAACTCATGAAGAAGTGCGTCACCTTTTTAATGATTTGCATCCCGAAAGAACTATAACACGTTCAGCTGTCACTACAACACTAAAACGTTTTAGTTTGACTGGAACGATGAAAAATTCACCAAAAACAGAAAGACCATAGACCGCAACTAACACAGTTGTTAGAGAAAACATTGCTATTGGATTAGGAGAATTACCTCAAACTTCTACCACAACTTTGGCACTAAACCATGGTATAAGTAGTCGTTCTGTAAGAAAAATATTGAAGAGAGAAAAGTTCCATCCGTATAAAATACACCTACTTCAAGAATAGTCAGATAATGACTATGCCTGGAGTTTTGCGAAAGAATGATGGAAAGTTGTAATGCAGACGAACATTTTGCAACTAATATGGTATTTTCTGACGAAGCAACATTCTGTTTATACAGTCAATCGCTGTAATTCCAGGTACTGGTCCAATGAGAATCCCCACTGGACCCATGAAGCCCATACTCAACATGCTCAAAAGTTGAATGTCTGGATGGGAATTGTAGAAAGCAGGCTTATAGGCCTTCTTCTATAGAAGGAAACTGAAGTGGGGAAAAGTATTTGGATCTACTGAGAAACCACATTATTTCTGCACTTTAACGCAATAGAGAGTTATCTCAAAGTTTCTGGTTTCAATAGGATGGAGCGCCTTCTCACTATGATAGGCGAGTTAGGAACTTTTTGGGTGCTACTTTCCCAAATTAATGGATTGGACGAGGATTCATAGAGTGGCCTGCACGTTCTCCAGACCTTAGTCCATTAGATTTTTATCTTTGGCGTTTTCTCAAATCTCGTGTTTACGTTAGGCGACCAACTAGGCAACTAGACAAGAGTTGAGGCAAAGACTAGTCGACGAATGTGATTTAATCCGTAGAGAAGTTTTGGAAAAGGTAACTCAGGAATTTCGTAGAAGACTTGCATATTGTCAGGAAGTAAACGGCGAGCATTTTGAACATTTTAAATGAGTTCGTTTATAAGATAACTACCATTTTGTTAATAATTTACGATAAATAAAATTAATTGTTCAGTAAATGTTAAGTGTTCTATCTCTCCATTATTTACAGATAATGGTGCTAAAACCAGTATCGTCGAATTCGCAAAAACAAGGTCTATTATAATCTGCAAAAATATACAGGGTGTTCCATTTAAATAAAAAAAAAAAATAGAGGGAACTTCCGGTTGAACCGGAAGTACAGTCACAACAATAAAATCAAAATCAGGTGTATTATATTTCCTTACACCTATCTGCAAAGTTTTGTCAATACTATCCTCTTCGTTTTAAAAATATTTGCTTGGTTCCATACTTTATCCCAACCCTGTATATGCTTTCGAACAGATATAACTATAGAAATTTCCTACAAAAAAAGTCAAATGTTAAAATATAAATAGGTACGACATTTTATTAAAATTTATGGACGATCTGGTGGTGGCACTCTTATCGGTAATCCGCTTTCGTTAACCAGCGCAATGCCTCTATAAGCGTTAATACATTTTAATTGTATAGCAATCTAAGCAATAAGCGTTTGCCGTTTTACGCCATTTACACTATCAGAAGAGTGAAAGCTACCCCGACACACAGGGCGGCAAAATTAACATATTATGCAAACTTCCACAGTCTTGCTTTTTATGGCATTCATGTGTGGGATTCCTGGCTTGCAGCCGAAGGAATCCTAATACTTCAAAAAAAAAATGTTATTGATATAAAACAAAAACACATTGACTATAAATTACCATAGACTTAAGTTGATACGGCACCGAACAAAAAATATAATATTCATAAGTAAATTAAAGACCTATTACATTTTGGCAAATAGCGCAGGAGACGATAAAGTGTACCATTTCAACATCAAACGGTTGCAATTACTTTCCACGATTTTTACTTTATTAATATTTTGCCGTGCCGCATAAATGTAGAAAATTATTTAGAATTAATAAAAAAGATTGTAAAATATAACATTCTGAATAATAATTTTACTGCACTATTAAATGATTTCCGTTTCTAATAGTTTATAGAGCGTCTTTCCTCAATAATAGCTTATCCTATTCGATGTAATCACGCAACGCTTTCTGTTTTAGGGGAATGATTGGACGTGTAGTAGTAAAGTAACTAACGTTCGAAATCTCTACAGGCTTCTCGAAATTACTTAATCGTTCCGCTTTCGTGTATACCCAAGTATACGCGAGCTCCTCCACCGACCGACATTCAAATATTTGCGGAAACCAATTAATACCCGGGAGTCTCTCGAGTTCGTATGCGGGCGTTGATCGCGTGCGGATTGACCGAACCGCAGACGATTTTCGACGGTAAACAAGGGAACCCGCCGCTCGCGGATCTTGGGCGGCCCATCGCATTTATTAATATCGTGCCTCGGATGACGATGGCGTTGGCGTTGGCGTTGCGCTCCGTGAACGAGAGAACCGGAATATGCATGCATAACATTTACGTAAGCACCGGTAATATGCAAATATGATCGCGTTATGTCGTTGCAGGAACTAACGCGAATTTACAGGGTGTACCGAAAGCTGTGTTAATCAATTCATCAGTTGAATCAACTGAATGTTTCGCTTTAAATACGAGCAATGTATTTTAATGTTAATTTTATGCCCAAAATGTTGTTGGGGGCTTGAAAAGCTAAACATATAGCTTAGGTGTAACCACCCCTTAAAAAAAAAAAAATCATCATTTAATGGTTAGATTAAGGCAAAATATTTAACACTACAAACAAATGATGAAATGATCTTTTTTTTTTTTAGTGAGGCAAAAAATAGCTTTCTAAATACCAGTTGCTTTAAAAAATGCCACAAATAAAATTATTTGATATATTTTGTTTCCCATTCACTGTTGACATGTAGGAATTCTAAATTCTATCCTGTATAATGCAAGTATTTAAATTCATTTTATTAAGACGTAGATGATAAGTAAGGTGGCATTCGCTGAAGCAGCGTCTACTTCACAGGAAATAATAGTCTATTTTCGTTTAAAGACTCGCGTAATTAAGATATTATGGTATTACTTTGTATATTATCTGCTTCATTGTTTATTGTATGTTACAAATGCTGATCAGCGGCTCCAACGTTGCTATCAAGTAGGGCGTTTGAAGATCAGAAAAATAACGTCTTCGGTCATACTTGCGCCCTCCTGTAAAGAGAGGCCAAACTAGTTATCGGTGCGAAATGACGTCATAATCAAAGTTTATAAAAACCCTTAACATTGCTGTTTTCAAGGAATTGGTTCGTGGATTTCGTTTCAGCTAAAGTAAAAGCACGCGTCTCCATTTCATTCGGGCGTTTCTAAATCTTAAAAAAAATAAAACTTCTCTTCTTAAAATTTTGCAAACAAAATAAGCCTAAAAATTCGAGAACAGGAAGCAAAAGCTTTACTCGAGGTGTTTAGTGATTTTGTGTTAAATTCGTTTAAATTTCCCCTATTTCTTTGCTTAAATTTTTGTGAGTGATATGTAAGTTTGGTGCCTTATAATTTGGATTACGAGAAGAATTAATTATCCACATCGGCCGGTAAGATGTTCAAAATTTCTGCTTAAAACTAACCATTGCAAATACATGAAAATTGTAACTCGTTCGCCCTCTCTCTCTCCCACAATAAATAATTTTTGTAGTAAAAATTACTTCTGCTTATGTTAAACGACAATATAGTATGTTAAAATATTCATTAAGATAATTGTGTTTTGGTTTTTTTTTTTGTGTTCACTTGTTATTTCATTTAATTGTGTAGCTTGTTAGTTAATTCCAATGTCTCAAAATTTTCAATATATAATTGTAAAATAATAAAAGTCGTTCTGTTATTTCGCCATTAAAAAAAAGATCAATTTGGTACCCATAATAAAGTCCTGGAGAGGAAGTCACTTTGTAAAGAGAAAGCCGACGAGGAGGGTAAGTCGACAATCTTTAGTCTAACTAACGGCCCTGCTTCGACTGACGGAGGAAAACACCGTTGGAAAACATCTTTGGCTAAAATTACTAAAACCATTCGCTACCGAAAAAAAGTTTGTTTCTCAGCAGTGGCTCGCCGGTCAAAAGAGCAGGAGGGGTTGTCTGAGAGACGAAATTTGGCTTAGTCTTATTTGAATTTGAGCTGGCCATCTCCAAAAGTTTCCGGACAAGAAAACCCGTTCCGTTACAGACATAACTGCAAGTTATGTTACATTCAAAGGTTTTAATAATAATAATAATAATAATAATAATAGTATATTTAAACCACTGGATCACAAACAGTGATACAAATATTACCCTGATTCATTTTTTCTGTGGGAATAGAAGTCTTTCACAGATATAGCACCGCCCCAACGGCACTATACCATACGAATATCCCATCGCGTGATAAATGTTCAACAGCGCGTCAACATTCATTGTGTTCTTTAGTTTTATATCGCATAAAATGCCTTAATTATTTTTTTTTTTTGTTACAGAGTTCACGTGAGTATCATAACTACAATCATGGTCTACCATCAAACCTATGAACCTAACACATGTAGATATAGCGAAATCACTAAATGTTAAATTGTACATAAACCATAAACCATTTTGTTCGCAACTCCAATTCACTCTGTTGAGGTGTTGACACCATCAACGAAACATCGTTTGCATGATTTACAATGAGTCCATTCTTAATATGCTCGTGTAGGTAATTAACTTATAATGGGGATACCAAGCGATCCGGCGTCAAACCTTGCGCAACCCCATACTCCAGCATGTACTTCCCATATGGCACTCTATCAACCGACACAAACAGCCTCCGATCGGACAAAAACAAAATTATTACGTCAAGCACTACACTCCTAACTACCACGGCGTACAGCTTCTCTTCGACATACCTCGGCTCTATCAAATCGAAAGCTTTGGACAAATCGAAGTTGCTTGTTCCTCTTTACTCAGAATTCATCCTTGACGATTATATAGTTTTATTTCTGCTGTCAGATTGTTCTATTTTTCTTGCGTAGTAAGCCCTTTTCTGTTCTTCAATATTTCTTCTATGTAATTTCTTTTCCCGTTTATTATTGCACCTTACCACAAACTTCACTGTACTGAAAGCACGTTTCAATAGCAAAGCTAACATCATCAGGAGTAATACTGATTTGCTATTGGAACGCGTGTTCAATGCTGTGAAATTTATGAAGGTTGGCTTAAAGTATGTAATATTATCAGTGCCATAGTTTTGAGTGTTTTCTAAAAGTACAATAGCAGTTGATGTTTTTAACTGACAGAAAATGAAATTTGACTTAAGTTAGTGTAAGACATTGAGGCAGCAATGCTTACTGGAATTTGTATTTTGCTGCAATTCTTATGGATGAATTAATTTTTTCGATTTCCTTGTAAATTTTGCAGATAAATGACGGCTTCATAGAAGACCATTCCTTCATCATAAAATAAATAGAGAAAAGTTAATTGCTATTTAAAAAAAAAAGTTGGTGATAACAACCAACACTTGGAAGGTAACTTTTCCAGATTAATCTATTTTATCGCCGCTCCGTGCTCATTGTAAAAATCACTTTTTCTATCAAATTTTATAGTAAAATTTTCATGATGTCGACGTCCATGAAAGGATCTGTCGTAGCACGTCGCCATTACCATTTCAATTAACTTAATAGTCCTAGATTAGTTTGGGACAAAAGCGCAGCTCTCGTATAACGTAAAAGGCGAACGATAAACCAGACACCCAGATTACATAAAACGGCGACTTTTACGTTCCGATTTCGGAATAATTAATTCGGAACCTAAACCGAAAACACCGGAGCATGTTTCCTCCAGTTCCCCTCTCGATTTATCCTCCGAGGACTATTTCCCCGCACGACGGCGCATACACAGACCACTTCAACGATTTAACGAACTGTTTGCGGGGGCGAACGCAAGAGTCGTAAAACATCGCCTGTGGGTGCGATATGTGTGCGTCCGTGTGTGTGTGTGTCTGCTGCTTTTGACGCGGGGGTCGTTTGATTAAGCGCCGAGATTTGTCGAGTAGTGGCGCGCGAATATAAGCGCCCCCGCTTTGTGTATACGACGTGCATACTTGTACACACATGTGTTGTTGCTCTAGCGGTGGAGCGGCGAAAACATACCTATCTCGATTAAAATGCAAATAGAAGGGATCAAGCTAATGTGCATCCATTTCGGGCTCCACTGTAGTTGTCGTATAGTTCTATTGTGCTGGTGCCTATTTCGTGGCGTTATGACCGCTGAAGAGCACTTCGGCGTCGACATGGTCCCGCGTTAATTTTCGTAGCTTACTTTAATCCCTAGCAAATGATGTGAATAATGTTTTTTTTTTTATTGCTCGTCAAAATTATTTTGATCAAATCCTTCTAAATCTCCCTTTAAACCAATCGAAAAACTATAATATTTTATTTATAGCTAATAACGATCAACTCTCTATTCATATTACTGCAATAAATTAACAAAAAGATAGAGATCCAAAAAAAAAATTGGTTAAATATAGTCAAACAAAAATGTTTGTTAAACTAACAAAATGTTAACACAATTATGTAGACTTGACAATATTTCTAGCATTGTTTTAACAATCAAGATAATTTATTTTATTTCAAACATTCGATATTGTTAGAGCAATAACTGGAGGCTATGAGAACTTGCCCAACAGCAGCTATCGAGGCAGTATTGGATCTTAACCCTCTCCATATTGTGGTAGAGGGTGTGACAGAATAATGGGTAATCTCACAAAAAAAAAGGGACTGGAATACCTTTTGTAGGGCTTGGACCCTTTTGCTGGATAAGCAGTATAATTCTGAAGAAACTGAAAGGAGAAATGGAGCAGAGAAAATCTAATTATTGGGAGAATCTCCAAGGAATGAGGCAAAGTAAAATTCTTCTTATATATTATTGTGATTTTTCCGGCTAATGTTTTTTACGGAAAAGAAAAATAAATAAATAACTTTCTAACTACATCTGCCTTTTCTTTGCAGATACCTTCCTACAATGATAGACACAATGCAAACTCAATCCACTAGATGGCTATAAAATACCGTATATATCCAAGATATCTAAAGTTTACCACTCCAGATCATGCGCACTAGTGGTCTCCCCTCTTACTAACCAATGAGTAGTTTCTTTATTATTCTTACAGTTACGAACTCGCTGCCCTGAGGGTTGTACGACTGGGTCCTCCTAAATCACTAACTTGTTTACTATTATGCCTTTACTTTGTTAAATACTGAATTTATAGTTTAATTCTTCGTAATTCAATGTATCAAATGTGCTTTCGTTAATAAAACAGTGTGTAATTTATTAATAAGTTCATATCAGAAACATATAAATGATATGAGAACTCTTACTCAAGGTGAGTACAGTTATTTGGGATATTCAAACAAGTATTATCAATTATTCAGTATAATTTAGATTCTTTAATTCAAAAAGGAACTTTTTAAATATCCCGCGCTATCATAAGAGAATAGAAAACCACCAACCACGTTTGCCAACTTATAAAAGTACAGAATTTTAATCTCATACGAAATAATAATAATCTCAAAATATTATAGACGTCATAAATTATTTATACAAAAATTTAAACAATGTTTTGACCAGATACCTCGTTTACCGGTTTATACAGACGCCAGAGTACCTCCGAATGTGATTTCCTTGTAGTGACAATCCAGATTCGCTCGTATATTCAGCTAAAAGGCACCGACCAGGAGAATAACATCGGTAGCAGAAAAATTCAGGGAAACAGATCTCCTTCGTTACATTCAGGATATATGATTAGACTCGGAACAGCAAACACATGCACACTCCCATGTAGAACAAATACCCAGGTGTAGTAGACACAGCAAAATTTATTATAATGTCGAACAATCCTTACGTATTTTCAGAATAGAGTAATTACATGAATTTACATAGAAGATCCCCTTCAATACCAGACGTAAGACAGGAAAACCACTGAATTCATTCCACTTGATAAAAATAAAATAAACCTTTCTAGAAGCTTTTTTATCAACAACCCCGTCACCAAGGATTTTTCATCATTTTCTCACAACGAATTACATTGGGTCACTACCCCATTCAAGTAAAGTGAACACCTAGGATACCAGGATATCGTACAGTTGCCAGACGATAAATTATATTCAATTTCCTTGATTACTAACACGATCTAATCCAAATTATACTGGACTTACAAACAGGTGTATACATAAAATAATAATTACATTTCAATATGGTTGTGGTTTCCCTCTTATGAAACACAGCAATATATACTTTAAACTTACTCGTTAGATCTTTCTAGTTTATTACCTGTATTACTCTGCTTATTTAAGTATAAATAAGCAGAGATTTAGCATAGTTATTTGTTTCAATATTATTGCTGATGATGGTTTGTTGTCGAAACATGCGTCGGGGGTAGTGAAATTTGTAGTAAGGTGTAAAGTTAAAGTATGGAGTGTCATCAGTCCTTCAGTTTTGAATATTTCTGTCATCACTGAAATTTGATTAATACCCTAAGATAAAATGGATAGGCAATAGCTTTCACCCAACAGAGTAGAATAGTGATGCAAATTCATCCAGGCAGGGATACAATACTTATAATAATTACCCTTTTTACGTTCGAAGCCATAATACAACTTAATCTTAATATGTTTATTATTTATTTCGTTTATACATAATAAGTTGAAATAAATATTACAAAAAGATTTTAGCCTGCAAGTTTTAATCTTCCCATTCTTTCAATACTGGCTGTTTTCTCTGCTGCATATTATTTAAATATGTATGTACCATCTTTAACAAATTAAATGAGAATCTAAGCTCCACAAATCTTCGATTATTAATGCGATCGAAGCTGCAGTACACTGAAATAGTAATTAAAAATCATTTGCAAACAATTCTGAATTACGCATTGCTCGGTACGCAGTATTTGTAGTTTCGGTTGCATAAATAATCGAAGATTTGTGGTGCTTCAATTCGCATTTAATTTGTTAAAGATGGTACACACAAATATCTAAACTTTACTTTACTAGCAATAATAATTCGTCCACGTAGAATTTCCACGGCATCTTCCAACGCACAAATACCAACCTATACACAGGAAGAAGCAGAGAAGACGTAGTTGGAGGTGTTTTATTTCTAGTCCTTTGGCAGCGCGGCAACTCGCTACCGCTTTATACATATTTGTTTCTGTTGCTTAGTGTTTGTTTTCGTCCGGAGAAAGGGACCTCGGGCGCTTTAAAGTCTTTACCGTGCTGCTTTTTGTACAGTTGTCGTGGAAGGGTGGGAGTTTCAAATATTTAAACGTCAGTACGGTACGGTTTCTATGTCCGTCTGTCTGCTTTATATTCGTCTGTCCTACGTTGCTCCGGCCGTATTAATATTTAGATGTAAGAAAGTGCCTGCCAGTCTTTCAACATGGAAGTACGACGTTCATCGTTTATATATCGAGTTTACCTACTCTGCGAGGGTCCTTCGTTTTTGGAAACGCGAACTTACGAAACGAAGAATATGTATTAGACACAAGAGCGAGTGCACAACTGCGCTCTGATATAAATGATCTCTAACAAGCTATGTATGGACTCTTGACTGATTTACTTTAATTACCACAATTTTGTATAATGACCAGCAAAAACATTACGTCATCAGAATGTTAAACGATCCTCTACGTAAGGTCTATTCTTCATCATGTCTTCCTGTTACCGTCGGAGTTCCGCAGGGTTCAATATTGGGGCCAATTTTATTTTTAATGCTCATCAATAACATTGTTTTATTTATGCGACAATCCCTTTTTATATACGCCGATGATACATCATCCATTGTCGTCGGCAGGAATCCTGTGGAGGTACAAATTGAAGCAAATAGACTTCTTAGTGAGCTGGCCCGATGGTTTACTTCCAATAAGTTAAGGCTTAATTTAACTAAAACTAATTACATGTATTTTCATATTTCGCGCTATTCGATAAATACTACAAATAATGTAATGTACAACGGTTCACATATAGAGCGTAAAACAACAATTAAATTTTAGGCATGACTCTAGATGAACATTTGAATTGGAGGTCGCACTGTGAATGTCTTATTAAAAAGATTAACACTTCTTGTTATCAAATTAAAAATTTAAAATATGTCTTGCGTTCCAGTGACTTATTCAAGTTTTATTATAGTGAAGTCTATTCGCGAATAACCTATGGCATAGTATTCTGGGGCTCGTCGGTACTATCATGGGATGTTTTTATTACCCAAAAAAAGGGGTGCGAGATGTTTAGTGGGTATTAAAAGTTACGAATCCTGTCGCCCGCACTTTCAGAGATTGGCTATTCTACCCTTGCCTAGTATATACATTATGGAGTTGCTCTGTTATATATTTGATAATCAACTAACTTTTTTAAAATGTTCTGACATCCATAATTATAACACTAGAGCAAAAGAGAACTATAAGGAGCCACTAAACAGACTGGAAATTACTAGACGATCCCCTACTTCGATGGGAATCAAATTATTTAATTTATTACCAAGCCATATAAAGTCTCTTGCCGATTTACGAGTATTTAAACGTCGACTAAGGGTGTTGCTTCTTGAGCACTGCATCTACTCCGTTGAGGAATTTCTATCATGTCAAATGTGTAGTATTTTAAGTTTTATATTTATTGTGTGATTGTACTCTGTAAACATTGACAATGTGTCCTCAGTATTGCTATTGGCATACACAATAAAAGCTCTATCTATCTATCTATCTATCTACTAATAAATATAAAATCCATGATACGCACAGGAGATTACATCAAATTAGCGTTGAGACGGTCATGTGGACCTGTATTTATCATCGCGATCTTTTCAGATTTATTGTGATCCCCTTAGTCCTAGAAAGGCCTTCTAATTTTGCCGTCTTCACTGGACCTATCATCTTTGATCATCGCTCAGTACTAGAAACTTTGTCTTCACCAGGTCAACGTGTGGGCACAGTACGTGAATTGGTCTTTCTTCTTCCTTTGGCAGAATCTGTAAGTTGCCTCATCTGCCAGGCCTATGTTATACATACGCCTATTTAGTCTACAATGACCAGTCAGCAGATCTATCAATTCAGGCCTCTGCTCCTTCAGGAACTCTTATGCCTGCATCTGTCCTAGTAACTTTTGCTATTCTTATGTAGCCATTCATTGATGGACTTTAGTTTGCGAATTGGCAATGCTACAGGGCTAGCTCCAATGAATGACCTTGACCACTTGGACAGATCATTCGCCGCTTCATTTCTTTTCACATCTGTGTAACTGAAAAGCCAGGCAAATGTTAATTTTCTTTGGGTGCTCACTATATTTAGGGCGCTCACGCAGTCGTAAACTAGCTTAGAGTCAACACTTGGGGATTGCAGTGGTCTGCTAATCTGCAAGTAGCATCATCTATTAGGCCAATGTTGTACATATGCCTATTTAGGCTACAGTGACCAGTCAGCAGATCTACTATCATTTTTACATTCTTCATGTTTGTAGCCATCTTCTAATATATTAAACGGTTGATTTATGGAAGTATTGGCTCAATGAAAACGAACTAATTATATGTAGCAAGATGTTTAGACAATTTATTTGTCTTTTTCAATTGCTAAAAAATTAATTACATGTCGAATTTTATTATATAATTATGTCAATGTTATTTTTAAAATATCTTGATATTGTTCCGTGATCCTAATTACATTTTTTTTATATATACATATAAAAATTTACTTATCGGTGCTTGACTATAAATAATTCTATGTGCTGTAGACCTGGCAGTAGGTATCTTGTACGTAGCGATGGGAGGTTTAGAATTATTTCCATTGCAGTGGTGGGGCTCGATCTCATCCCGTGACACACAGATACACCAGTCTTTGCGAGCCACTTAGCATTTTCGTCGTCTCCGCCTGTAGAACCTTTGGATACCATACTATTGCTCCATATGTTATCATGAGTCAAATTACCCTTGTGTATAACCACAAAGCTAACTCGAGGAGGCCTCAATTTCTTCCTAACAGCTTTCTGCATCTGACCAGGGCGATAGTGACCATATTGTTTGTATTCTGAATGTGTGGGTTGCATCATGTAAGTCTTTGATTAAATCATAGGTATTTCGCCTCTTGATATGTGTAATCCTTTCACACCTTTTCACTAATGGTTGTAAGCCTTCTCGCATTTTTTTCTCGTGAATGTGACAACCTGTGTTTTCTGAGCATTGATTAATATGCACATCAGTAAGTATAAATAAAATAAGGCAATCAAACATAACACGTAAAATCACAACAAAACTTTTCTGTATAAGCAATGATTTAACACTATTAAGTGAAGTGTGTGATGTCTCTCAGCAAAAGATTTATTATTTTTGTAGTCATTCTGCACATACTTGAGCAACTAAAGCAATAATTGTTAAGACTATAAAGTTAGTTAATAGCAACATTTTTGGCTATAATTCTAAATTATTACTACATAATATACTACTTATTTATAGCTTTCCAAATTAGCCAACTCAAAAGCAAGCCTTTTATTTCCAGTCACCGCAGATTTATTGTTAAATACACGTAATGTAGTCAAACAAAAACGAACAATTCGGCTTAAACATTAACGAATGATTAAAATGAATGAAATAAATCAGGCGAACACGCTCAACATCAGAACACTGAAAACGGCACACGTATGTAAATGAGAATGGCGGAACATGGCACAGATAAGCGGATACAAATGCGGAACACAAAATCGAGACAAACAAAAAAATAAATAAATAAAGGAACTTTACGCTTCTGTGTCAGAATCCTGTGTATTTTCCGAGTCGATGTAACCTATCGCATCAAACGGCGTCTCATACTCCGTTAGTGTGATTAGAGGTATCCCTGCTTGATAGTCCGTCTATAGATGACAGAAAGAAGAATAATTAGAAAAATTATCAATTAACGATTAAATTGAGAAATAGGGCGCGTCCACGATAATAAAACCGAGCTGTGTGTAGTGTCGTTCCTGGCATGTACAACTCAATTACATCCGTCTTCTTCTGTTAATATACTGAGGCGGTGAGTGTATTTATTTCGATAGCTCCGTAACGGCAATTAGACGCGCTTCAAAGGAGAAACCGTTCCGGTAAGTATCTTTAATAACCCGTCGCCGACTGTCTCGTAAATAATAAAAGCCCATATACCTAAGCAGAAATAGACGTCAGTCAGATAGACTTTACTGTATACGCATCGCGTATAAAAGGGACGGAAAGAGCTGTCTTACTACGTAGTTGCGATAATTAAAAATATGATTCTGGGCAATTGCATTAATTAACTTGAGGAGGAATAACTCGAGCGGTCGGAGAACTTGCGTTGTGTCTGCGGCAAATTCGGTACGGCAAACATCTGTATGATGGTGCACTTCGCCGAAGCCTACCCCAGAAACTTATTTTAATCGCTCGTAAACCTAAATCATAAACATGTGCGTACGCCGTATAAACGTCCCGTTTAGAAAGGAGACATTATTTTATTTCTTCTTATTCCTTCGGTGAATATGACATGTTTTTAGAGCGGTTATAATTCTATTTTTTTTATACCTCTAAGGACGGTGTAGAGGATCTAATAATTGTTTTAATATGTCGTTATTATTACTGGAGCGGCATGTTATTTTGACAGTTGTTGCGCGCAGGTTACAAGCCACAGTCTACTAGACGTTGTTTTAATGGCCTAATAAATATGTTATACCGTTACAGTTTAAGCGAATGGACCGATTGTGTCATGGAATAGGTTACTGACCATATCAAAGAGGTTGCATCTAAGTTTTAAATAGCTGCCGTATATAAGTATACTCAGACAAACAAGTATGTACATATTAAGAATGTCTGCTTTAATTCCAGACAATTATCCTGTTAATTATTCGCCATTAAATTAATGTTTTAAATCGAGAGATATAAGCACACTGCTCTGCGGTTATAAAAATCTAATAAATAAACGGCAATTCAGGAAAAAAAAAGATTCTGGTAACCTCGTAGTAAATTTACTACTATAAATTTACATTACACAATAAATACCCGAGTTAATTTCCAAATATTATTATAGAATCATATGCAGCACATTTTCCTTAATATGTATATCAAATTTTATGAATCTAGAACAATAAATGAGAAAGTTATAGACGATTTAATTGATCTGTGTAAAGTGCGGCTTCCGATAGTGCAATATATCCTTTCTGTTAAAAGTGTCACTTGTACAAGGCATGAAATGCTTTAATGTTCTCCTTTACAAGATTCCCTAAACCAAAAACAAAACGTAATAAGTCAATCTACCTTAATTTGTCGTGTGATTAGTACGCACAAAACACATAAATTCTTTCTTTGTTTATGTTTATCACCCAGTAAATATAAACCTAAATCATATTTTCAAAATTTGATCAAGCAATCTTACGCAGCATACCTTCCTTGACATACATATCAAATTTCATGAATCTAAAACAATAAATAAAAAAGTTATAGACGATTTAGTAGATCGATGCACCGTGCATCGGTCAATGGAATGCGGATCAGCTTGGGGTGAAAATCGTTTTCGTGAACAGGACTCCGCTCTCCTATCTCTTCGCCAATAAGACAGACGGAGTGCGGACGATAGAGTGGGGATAAAATGGGCTACGACCTTGTCTATCTTACGGGTCGCTATGTAATTTTTCTGTTGCGTTTGTCGCACATCGTATGGGAGACGTGAATTCCGAAATGCGCGGACAGATTTAAGACGGAGAAGGTGCCTCCTTGTTTGTCACACGCACCTTACGGTCCGTTTGTTTATACTTAATAAATTCAAAACAGTTGAAGCGAATTTCAAAATTTCTTCGCCTTTATGAGGCGGGCGGTTTTTTTTTTTTGATATTGAAATTAATTTTTGTGAACGGGTTACGGAATTATTTTTTTTTTCCAAATACTGATGATTGTGAAAATAATTTTGTTTGATGAAAATCTAAAATTTATTTTTGGGAGCCATGGTAATAGATACAAAAATAAATATATATTATTAAATTGAAACGTTTTTATATCAATTATTTTCATTACTTTCGGAATATTTTTGAAGGATAGTGGGAGTTTTGGGAGAAAAAATACATGCGGTTTTTATAAATTTGAAAATTTGTCTAAGAGTCTCAGCAATAACAATATGTAAATCTTGACAGATGTCAAGGATGTCGACAGATGTATTAATCACTGCTATGTTGTCGAACAGATGCATTTCCTAACATTAGCGCATATTGTTTTACTAACACTATACGATATTTTTTAAAAAACTTGGGTGTTGTGGAGAAAAAATATATGCGGTTTTTATAAGTTTTGAGATTTGTTTATAGATTTCAGTAACAACAATACGCAAATCTTGAGGGATGTTTAAGATATCGGTGGATATAATGATTCCTACTATGCGTCAAATCAACGCACATCCCAGCATTAGTATTATTCACCATTTTTTAAATTCATTGGAAGTTGTGAGTGAAAAAATAAATGTGCTATTTATAAGTTCGAAGTTTTGTTTATAAGTTTCAGTAACAACAATATGTCAATCTTGACAAATTTCAAGGATGTCGACAGATGTAATTGTCACTGCTATGTCGTTAAACAAATGCACTTCCTAGCGTTAGGCCCGTTTGACACTATACATTTTCTTGTAATGAATTTAGCACAACATTTGTCATAGAAGATATTGTACATAAAAACTTGTTTGGAAATCTAGGAACATCACTTTGTGGTTTGGTGCACTAATAAGTTCTTGCTCAATTTCTTTTAATATGTATGCCTGCTATTGGTGGAGATATATGATGATTTATGTCAACCGCAGATGTCTAATGATTAATAGGTTAGTTAGGAATAAAGGTTTAGTTTGGCTTGTTTAAACTATTTTCTGGCTACTTTTATTGCATTAAGAAGATGAAAATTGATAATACTTATTGTAAAGTTCTCTGTGCTTTGTCGCCATGCATAATTGCTGGCATAAAAATAAGTAAGAGAAAAAAAATAAAGAGGAGAAGTACTAATAGGAAGTTATGGTCACGAAAATGGCGTGGAAGGAGTATTTTATTCAATTCGGTTTGAATTTCTACAAGGGCTGAGTTTCTTGCATATTTGTTTCTGTATAACGTTGATTTCGCTACATACAGACACGGATGGCTGTAATATTGATCAATAAGTAATTCTATTTGATCCCGAGACCATGACATCTTTGAGTGTACACAGTTACTACGTTGCCTAACAAGTTTAATCTTACAAATCGCATTCAAAAAACACTACGCTTATAAACATTAACTCTGAAAAAGTTATAACAGGTTATGTTATATGATGTGAGATTATTTAAGTTGCTCCAGCATTGGGTGGCTAATTTCATGGTGAATATATGTACAAGAAATTACAACATGTTCTAATATTTCGTATATAATTTAATACAAGAAAACTTGCAATTAATACGTATGCCACTGTACAATAAGTACCTACTTGCACAATAATTTATACGAAATTCGCTACAAGAAAATATATAGTGTCAAACGGGCCTTAGTCAATATTGTTTCATTAATATCTACTATTTGCAATTTTTAAAAGACATTGGAAGTTGTGGGAGAAAAAATATATCTGGTTCTTATAAGCTTGGAGGTTTGTCTATATATTTCAATAACAATAATGCGTAAATCTTGAGGGATGTTTAAGATAACGACGGATATAATTACATTAGGGAAAATTTATGAATGAATAACGTTAGACAGTGACGTCATTAAGTTGTAGGATAGATAATAAGCAATTCAAGCTTTTTTATTTTCCTTCTCAATGTTACCCCTTCTTGGTGTTGCTTACAAAAAAAAAAATCCCAATCAGCTCAAAGATAACTGATTTATTTCGCTCGTTGATATTACTGTTTTTTTATTAGTTAAAACACTTTCAAATCACCCCTCTAGAGCAGCGTTTTCTTCGTCCTTTATTTTTATCCCTTCACCGATTTTTTAAGAACAGATAATTATCTTTTCTTTTCTGTTATCAAAAAAAAACGAATTTTTATATTCGCCTATCTTGATCAATCAGTATTTAAAAAATTTCTATAGCTTCACGAAAGCGAAAGAATTTTTAAAATCAGTCCAACTGTTTTGAATTTAGTAATACATATAGATAGATTGACCGTAAGGTACGTAACAGACAAGGAGGTAGCTTCTGCGTCTTAAATCTATACACGCGTTTTTAGAATTCACGTTTGCACATATAACGTGCAACAAACGCAACAGAAAAATTACATAGCGGCACGCACGATAGACGAAGCGCTTTCCCACTTTATCGGCCCCTCTTCGTCTGCCTTATTGGCGTAGATATACAAGCGCGTAAAGTTCTTCATCGAAACGATTTTCACTCCAACTTGATCCGCATTGCATTGACCGACGCACGATGCGCCGATCTACTAAATCGTCTATAACTTTTTTATTTATCCTGCTAGATCCATGAAATTTGGTGTGTATGTCAAGGAATGTATGCTGCGTAAGACTGTGTGATAATATTTTGAAAATATGATTTAGGTTCATAGTTATTGGGTGATAAATGTAAGCGAAGAATACATTTAGGTGTTTTGCACCTGCTAATCACACGAAATTCAAGATAGTTTGACTTACTTATTGGAAAGGGAATATTAACGCATTTCACACCGTATACAGGTGGTATTTTTAACAGGAACGATATTACTATAAGATAGGGTTGCCATACGTCCGTATTTTCTACGGACAGTCCGTATTTTGTAAGCCTTGTCCGTAAATTATAAACTGTCCGTAGTTTGTACGTATTTCTGCAAGGCGTCCGTATCTTTTTTCTAGTTTCCAATTTGTCGTACATTTGTCATTTTATAGTTATTTTAGCATTCAAATTTTCGTATGATGTGCGTTAACATTGCATTTCCAGTAGCATCACGTCTGAAGAGATATATATCTATATTTTTATATAATAATATTAATAATAAACAATATGTCTCAAATGAATATTGAAGAACATTTCACGGAAATGTTAATTGATATGGTGCACTGTCCGTATTTTTGCTTTTGAAAATATGGCAACCCTACTATAAGGGTAAGTATATAAGTGATTTAAATTGAGTATTTTGTGCATTAAAACATTAAGTTATTCTGGGAAACTGCTAAAATGAACAACCTTAAAATTTATAAAATTTCTGGGCGAAGTCTTTTTTCTAGAATGTGAATTATAAATATTTATAAACGCTTTGTTTAATGCGGTTATGCGGTTGTTTAAATGAAACGTTCCATCGCTATATCGCGTACAACGTAAAAGATAATTTGTTTAGTTTAAAATCAAATATAACAACGACTGTACAACTCATCAAATATTCCCTTTGCATACAAATTGAAATAAAATGACCGAACACGGGTATTTAACGAAGGGTTCCGTATACTACACTTTGTACTTTGTAAAAGGTCTCTCGCACGGATTTAGCGTTCGTTTAAACTTCAGGGGGAAACATTTTTTTTTTTCCATTTCGGAAAACGCTTAAGGATCCGTGCAGAAGCGCGGTCGGCCGTTTCTATCCCGCGTCGATGCTCTCCCTTTTTTTTTTTTATTTCGGCCCGGCTTCCCGCATTTAACAATTAAAAACGAGTGGGGGCGAGATAATCCGTTTTAATTCCCGGGTTCCGGACCATATTTACATTTCTCGTCGGTCGCCCGAATTCGGTCGTCGGATTCCACGCGCGCAATTACCGAAGAGCCGTCATTAAGCGAGTCACGAATCTGTGAATGGGCGCAATAAACAATAATCGTAGCGATGATAAAGCGGACGCGACATCATCGGAAGGAGACGGAATTATTTTGGGATAATTTTGGGGGCGGCATCGAAGCGGCCTCGCTTCGCTCCCATTTAGATTGTGCCTAATGGGAGATCGGATTGATAACGGGAATAAAATTAATATCCGCACCGCTGTTCGGGTGGATTTATGTAAGCGACGCTTTCGCGGAAGATACTTCAAAAAAGCATTCACCTTAATAAATCTTCCTGTTCCCGGGGTGGTTATTGTTTTCAAGAACGATATCGGGGGAGTTTACAAAGCGGAAATTGCAGTACGAACAAATGAGTCAAATTTAAGATTATATCCTTGTAAATTTGGTTCAATATTGTAATCAAATTTTTCTATTGAGTTGTTATTAGAGGTATGAAATATTAATTACTTTTTATTTTAACGAAATTTCACATTTGTAAATTACAATTGAAAGGGTTAGAATAAGAAGAGTACAACAAGTGCATTTTTTGTAATCAGTGCTTGTATTTTTTTACAAAAATTAAAATCTTACGCTAAAAACAACTTTAGAACTAGAATTCTCTTATTTTTTAATGAATAATACACTCATGAATGTATCATGAAAAAAAAAATAAGCTTGAGAAATGCATAGGTTTTAGTAAGCAAAAATTTCTATTTGAGGGCTGTATACGCTAATGCGTCACATGTAGTTATTAAATAAATAAATAAATAAATATAATTTATTGGTGCTGGCTATACAAAAGTATTTACACAAGTCATAAGTTTAATTTAATTTTAATTTAAATTATTTAATAATGTAGATAATATAATAAATACAGTAACAATAAAATCAAAGTGAGCACCAAGTGCGGAGGTGCAACTGCATAAAGTGTTGATAATACTCCTCACTTAACACTGCGTAGGCTTTCACGGCCGGTGTAACTATAACTAACAGCTTCTTGCGGGTTTCGCCGTGTGTCAAAACTTTCAAACAAACAAAGCTCGACGTTTCGCTGTTCATACTGACAGCTTCTTCAGGATAACTGAACTGTTACTCAGTTCAGTTATCCAGTACTCCTCACTTGTATAAAAAGCTTGATGAATTAATATTTTTTTTTATAGAACATTCGAATGATTTGCTGTGTAGATCTCTAATATTTTGTGGGAGAACATTGTAAAATTTTATGCCCTTGATGGTAAGACATCATTTGTGTGGAATTGAGACGAGTATACTTAATGCTTAAATCATTTTTGTTTCTTGTGTTATAGCCGTGAAATACAGCATTTGTAGAGTAACATTTTTTTTTTTAATGTGCATAAGACATTCCAACATAAATTGGCATGGAAAAGTTAAAATTTTTAATCTTGTAAATGCTTCTGGACAGTCAGCCCGAAATGATAAATTACTTAGGATCCGCACGGCTTTTCTTTACTCTAACCCTATAGCAAAATTCCATATGAGATAACTGTGTGAAAAAGAGAAAAATAAGCAGCTTTTAAGACACTTTTTGATACCGACGTTGACAAACTTCTTAATGGGAATAATGTTTTTCCAAGTTTATTTGCAATGTAATCAGTATGCGCTTCCCAGCCCAGTATAGGCTCGGGGAAAACTCCTAAGTATTTAATTGAGTCAGGATTATTTATTTCAGTGTTTCTTTTGGAAAAGATAATTGTTTTTGTTTTACTTTCGTTTAGAACCAGCTGCATTATTTGCCAAATTACTTCTCTCCGCAACCCTTTCGATCTCTGCTGACTTGACCAATAAAGTAATATCATCAGCGAAAAGAATGCATCTATCTACTGGCATTGCCTGCGGTAAATCATTTATATAAATTAAAAACATTAGAGGACCTAATATATAGCCTTGCGGCACCCCGAATTCAAGTGTAAGTTTATCAGAAGTAGAGCCATTAAAGCGAACCACCTGCTGCCTATTTGATAGATATGATCTAATGTAAGCTAAGCTTAAGTCGTCAAAATTATAAAACTTTAATTTTTCCAGCAAGATGCTATGGTCAACACAGTCAAAAGCTTTGCTTACATCACAGTGGCTGCGCAATGATCCCCACTCTTAAAGCAAAAAACCGCGAAATCAACAAAGTCAAGAGCAGCAGATACAGCACCCCCCCCCCCCCCCTGCCCTAAAGCCGAACTGATTCTGACAAAAAAGTGATTTTCTTTCAAAGAATGAAACAATTTTGTTTTTTTATCAATTTCTCGAATATCTTGGACAGAGTAGGCAGAATAGAAATAGGTCTATAATTAGAGGGTTCGTTTATATTATCTTCCTTGTGCAAGGGAACAACAACGGCAAACTTCAGTTCAGACGGGAAACTACCAGTTTGAAAACTTAGGTTAATTAATTTTGTGACGGGAATTACTATTTTATTTTTTACCATTTTGCATTATTGCAGAGGGGCACTGAAGACCTTTGGAAAAGCGAGACACGACGTGTTTGTTCATTGCGATAATTGCTTATACATGTTTCTGCAGTGTATTTATTATTATAGTTTGTTGTTTACAGATGGATGAAAGTTTCCGAATTTTATTGATAAAATAAGCATTTTAATAAAATAGTTAAGAGGTCGGTATAAAATCAATACCTAAAATTTTATTAAAATTTGAGACCTGTTCGCTTGTAACAATCTATCCCATTGGAGAAAGTGTGTATTCGCAAATGCGTTTGAAAGTAAAATTGCGGCATTGTGATGCCCGGCCTCATAAATGAATAAAATCCTCTCCCCTTTTCGTCCCCCCGTTCACAAACAAAACCCCGTCGTTCTTCTAGCACCCTCACTTTACCCGTCACGTCACTTTGATACGCGTATAAATACAACACGGCAGAGACCCCGCTTGACGGTAACGACCAGCTAGCAGCTAGCAGCTAGCAGCCTGTGTAAAGCGCGAATTTACACTCGTCTAAGCACGGATATCGTACACGGCGGGTACGATCTCTCGGTGCCCGCGTATTTGTTTGTAAGTATGTATACACGCGACGTGAAACAAAATCTACACTTTACATGGCGATGGCGTGTTGTTCGCGTGTAAATATACAGGCGGAAAGTATCCGGCCCGTTATCCTTTTCTCTTTGCGTAATGGTAGAGCGGAACTGACGCTTTGAGAGATTAAAGATAGGCCGCGTACGGTAAGATATACACGAATCGTTTGTAATGGAAGCGCGAGGCAAACATAGGAGGAACGCATATTTTTTGCTTTACTATTGATTAGGTGTTGACTCATCTGTGATTGCTGCCGAAAAATGTGAATACACTCAAATATAAACGTATACAATTTATAATGCTTGAGAAAAGACATAAAACTTGTCAATTAGTACTTTAAAAATGTTTTTTTTTTTATAACAGTGCTGTATTTTTGAGATGGTGTTGCAAAATTTTGATGACGTTTTTCTTTTCAAAAGTCAATGTGCATATTTGCTTCATCTTTATACGTAGACTCTGTTATTTTTCCGTAAAGCAACTTATTCAGGAAAGAGCATTTGTAGCAAGTGTTGGCCTTGAGCACTTTGGCAGATTTCTACCAAAATTCAGTTTGAGCAATATAATAACTTGCTTTTTTAATTAAAACAGGTTTATTATTCAAAAACTAAAAAAAGAAATTAATCGGGTTTATCAAATCAATAAAATAGAAGCACCAAAATAACATAATTACTTTCACCACCTTTTTCTTATTAGATTAATTATAGTTTTGGTTAACTCAACAATATTTACTTTATAAAATTTGTTCGGTTAATTTAATCTCTTCTGTTCCATCATTGTAATGTCTGCTGTGAGTCGTATGTTATCTATTCTGTATGTCTTTTCCTTGCATTGTCTTGCTATATTTAACAAATGCAATATCAGCGGTAATAAAGCATTATTTAAGACTAATATTAAAAAATTATATCTCAGCTACCGTAGCTCTTGACACTCTCTGGACTGAGGGTAATTATGTTTTTCTTCAACGGTAGATGTAGATAGATAGAAGCGTGATGTTACACTGCGACTTAAAAGATCTATTGTGTCCCCTATTCTTGCTGCTTTACAGCTGGCCTTCCAATCCTATTCCTTTCGGAAAGTGAAGAATGTCAGAGGACCCCAGTCTAGGTAAGTCTCCCTCTTCGATTTCACATGCTCCCAGGTGCAACGCCCTCGAGTTGCACAGTGCTACGCAGTTTGAGAGGAGGTGGATGGGTGTTTCATCCTGTTCCCCACAAAATCTACATTCAGATTCCTTTTCCAATCCAAGTTTACTCAGGTGTCCTTTCAGTCTACAATGGCCTGAAAGTATTCCTGTTAATATGCGAACATTGTTCTTACTCAGGTTGACGCATTCTGTAAACCTCTTCTGATTATAAGTTCCCAGAAGAATTTTACTTTGCCTCATTCCCTGGAGATTCTTCAACGGTAAGTACTTGTACTTTTTAAAATTTGTTCATTCTGATTGGAGAACGCAAAAAAAAATCATGGCATTCGATTTTCCAGCAGTGGAAAATTATTAAATAAAATTCACTTATTAACATTAAATTATTTATTTGCTTTGTCAGGAGTACTATTATTAATTAAAATAATACGTTTAAAGATAAATAATCAACAGTCAGAAAAGTGAAACTACATGAATGGTTAAAATTTTAGCAAAGAAGACGTACATAGGCCAGATAACAATATATGTTTGACAAAAAAGTTGCAATTGTCCGTAAAGACAGGATTTACTGTATATCGTTTATTTGTTGCGGCTAACTAGATAATACAAAATTTAGGATCTTCCATTACATACTATAGCTCTGTACGTTATCATGGGTCTAATTACCCTTGTGTATAACTATATAGAGAGTCATCTTGAGGCTAAGTTCCTAATTCCTTCCATACAGCCTCCTGGGGCTGATAGTGGGTTTGCTGGTTATTTTCTGGATATGTGGGTTCCAGTATGTCTTTGATCAAATCATATCTGGGGGTATTACCCTTGTTTAACTTAATTATAATTTATCTACCTTCCAATCCATCTTTGGCTTGCGATGAATATCAATACAGATATTAAAACAGTGAATTTACATAATGGTATTTGTGTTAATTAAGAGTAGTAAAAATGGTAGGCAAAATAAAGGATCAATGTTAGCATTCAGCAAACAAAAATTTTTTGCACGATTTTGTAATTTAAAATAAAAGCTATTATAAGACTGTTATCAATGAAAACCCTTTCATACAAGGGCTCTACCTTGTTTTAGAAATGTACGTAAGAAAAATAAATCGTTATTCCATTCATATACAATATTAATACCAAGAATAATTGAATCAAGCTGTATTAACCAAAGTAAGTCGGGAGAATATCAAAACTAACGCATACCCGCACGTCTTCGATGTGCTTTCTTGTTTCTCTCTATTTTATAAATCGAATGTTTTAGTGCTTATTTAAAATATAGGTTTGTTTCCCGTGGGAAACCGCATTTGTGCATACGGGCAAAATTTCTTTTTCAAATAACACCGTTTTCGGATAAGTTTACTAGAAATCGTCCAAGTTTAATTTGTGATGGATTTTAGATAAGCTATGTGATAATTTTGAACATCTCATACATATTTTTTAGTTTGAGAAAAAGATATGCACCATTCTTAATACGAATGGTGTTATTGACAGTTTTAGATTTTGAATCCTTAGGATTTGACCGCGCAAATGAACCGAATTTACATTCATTTTATAACTTTACATAATCGAAGGCGCAATTGGTGCTATAATAAGGGGAAAAAATGCTATTTTTGAAGATAGAAGATCTGCTCCAGCAGCAATATTTTACGAAGAAACAGTAATTAAGAAAGTCAACACCAAATGAAAATGTCTATGCACTGTAAAAAATTACAATAATTTTGCCATGGTAAATCAGGAATATTACATGTAATAACGTTGTGAATTTACCACAATAAATCATGGAAATTTTGTTTTACATGTTTTTTCTAGGATATTTAACATGGAAAAAGAAATTTCGGTAAAATTTATAGCTTTTTCATGTAAGTTTAAGATGTAACAAAAATTCAAAAAGAAAATACAGAAAAAAACATGTACAATTTTGTATTTACTTTCAAAATTTACTTAAAAGTGTAAAATTGACATTTTTTTTGGGGTATTTAGTGCACTTTAAAAGTAATTTTACTAGTGAACTATTAATTTTGCTGTAAAAATATGAGGATCTTTTATATTTATTTATTTTTACTTGAATTTTCGGGTAAAACTATAGATATCATGGAATATACGAAATTTATACGCCGCAATGTGATTGGTTATTGGATTATTTATCTGTGCGCGTAGGTAATTCTATTCGTTTGTCGAACTTATTATTGGCTCAATGATATCATGTACGTCACAAACAATCGTAGGTTTCGCGTAAGCGTGTTCATTCTTGATCCCTGGTTGAGCGATTCAGTATGACCTATTAGGTGCTATAAAAGAATTAGGTAAGTTGCTTGCTCTCTTTATAAAAACACATATGAAAATTACTTCAGTGTTCGGTAAATATAGAGTTCATATAAATATTACATACGAATTTTACAGTACAATCTTTGAAAAACACATCAGCATGTGAAATTTACTAGATGGTAGAAATTTTACCTTATGAAGTAAGTTTACCTGTAAAATTGTAGGCAACTTTGTTACCAACGATTTTACATGTAATTTTACTGCAACTTTTTTTTACAGTGTGTATACGTGCATACGTAACTTATCCCACATATTTAACCCCTTTAAAACTTTAACAATTGCTTTTCTTCTTCAAGTATACTTGTGAAACAAAAGAAAGAAATTTTACCTCTATAGATGGAGCTACTATATTTCCTCCAGCCGTTAGATGGTGTGGAGCCGGTGGTCGATGTATTATCTCATCCAGATCCTGATAGACAACGCCAGCCGCTGCCGGACCTTCCCTATTACTCTGCGGTGATGTTTTGCACTGCAGAAAGTGTTGTACTTTTCTCTTGTGCCTGAAACGAACGTAGAAGAATCCATTAAATTATAATTATTCTCTTTACTATTGCAATGATCTCTATAATTAATTTTAATTTAGAAATTGCTCTAATCCTTTCATTTCGGCTACGTATAATAGCTTTACAAATATTTACTACATACTGCACCTGTGCACAGTGCGCAGCAGTCATAATTCTAGTCATCAACATAACGACATGATGCAATGATGAGTTTTTAACGAGAGTCGTGTATGTTTAATGGCAGACCGCGATGGTCACGGGTCTCGACTAGCGTATTTATTAAGTCATCAAAATGCGGCCATAAGAATCGTGATCATAAACAAGGCATATATAGAGGGGCAGACTAATGACAATACGTTCCTCCCAATACAGACAACAGATGCTGAATGTACGACTATATTATTTTTTTTTTGATAATATGGATGTATGCGAAAACCAAGAAAAATTACAATAAACATTCTAAATAAATCTCGTCTGATAAACGGGAGGATGTAGGTTCGAATCGTGGGTGAGGAGAAACATTTTTCTTGGGAAAAAAAAATCTTCCTAATTATAACAGTTAATAGCAGAAATACATTACTTTGTTAATTTCTCACTGTAAAAAGCTTGCAATCCTTGCATATTTTCCTATTTATTAATTAATGCTTTTGTTTTAAAGCACTTATGAACGTCTTCGCATTCTCTAGCCCAGTGCCCCTGAACCCACTCTAGGAGTGCCGCGATGCAAGACCTATAATTTGTGCATATTTTTATTATTCCTATATATTCCAAAAGTAAAAAAACTATTCATGAATCTGTGTAACATTTATTTCAAATTTGTAGATTAGTTTTACTTGATATTAGTGGAGAATGTAGAATATAATTCAACACATTACAATTATATGGTTACCAATATTATTTAAATCATCAAAAAAAAAAATAGGTAGGAATTTCATATTTGAGAAATAAGCCCTGTTTGGTCTAAAACCTACTTTTAGTTTAGTTTTGATTTTTTAAATCAAGCAGGCTCACAGATGAGCAAAAACTATTTTAGTTTCAGGTAAATTATGCTGCAACAGAAAAGGTTTCTTAGTGTTACTGGTATTACTAGATACTACTTAGTATCTACTAAGAAAAATCGTTCGGAATGAAAAGTTATGAAGTTATGAAAAAATTACAGAACAATCGGTCTACTTTGATTTTGTCAATTTTGCCTCAGGTAAAGTATCTTTTCCATTCACAATGTATCAATATGTTACTAAAAAAGGTTATTGAGAACAAAAAGTCATGGCGTTATCAAAAAAGACGGATTTTTCGTTCAAAATTTAAAGAATCGTCGCGTCGTCCCAGGTGGGCTTGAGCTAAGGCCAAAAGCACTTCAATAAACTTGATAAAAAATGCAAGGTCGGATTGAAAATTCATTAACATGCTACGACAAATTAAACAGTTTTAAGCAGAAATTTGAACAATGGCAAATAAAGTTAGCGCGAGGATCAATGAGTGGATTTAAAATGCTTTCTAAAAATTCTACAGGAGCACTGTTCCTACAGATTCGGGAGGTATCTCTTAAATTAAAACATGACGGCGCACTAAAATTGAAATTTTTAGAAGTTCTGTTTTAATGAAATGACCGATCGTACCTGAGGCCCTTGACCAAGAACTTCGAGTTACTGTCTCAAATATCCAGCCAAATAAAAAACTATTGTGCTCTTTGAAACAACCACAGGTATCACACTAACTATCGTAAACCGAAAATAATAAGTCAAAACTTATGAATTGACATATTGTTTATTATATGTAAATATTTGAATTTTATGTATAAGTTAATGTGCTTAACGAATGTGTATCCAACTTAATGTTACTTTTTTATTGTTTTATTATTATCATTTTTGGTGTGCCGCAAAAATACTGCAAACGATTTGCGTGTGCCGAGGTTAAGAAAGGGTTGCGGAGCGCTGTAGTCTAGCCCCTTGTTTTATGTATATTTTATTTATGAAGGTAAAACATTACTTACTTATCTTAGTCACAATGTTCTGTAGAAAACATGAATTAATATCACGTCCTAGTAACCAGAATAATTCTTCCAAAACAATAAAAAAAATAACCACTTATGACCGAATACCATGTCAGTTCTGCCTACGTCTGACTTGGACCACAATCTTCTAAGTTTAGGCATCCTCACTTCTAAATTACTTTATTTTTAACTGTAATTTTTCAAATTCTAAGAAGTTTTAAGTTTTTCCTGAGAGATATTAATATTTTTCTTAGTAATATTACAATGTTATAGGGATTTTTTCTTAAGAGACAGAATTTTTCCCATTGATATTCACGTACAATACTGGTATTATGGAAAAATTTCTAAGATTTTTTCTTTCAGTTTTCTGTACATTTACTGTTATTCAGTGCGAAAAATTATCGAAAAAAATTTAGCAAGAGAAATTATTTTCCATAAAAAAAAAGTTTTTTAGTGTGCAGTTTTTTCTTTGAATAACATTTCGTAATCATGATATTAATCGCTATAACTTGACAAAAATTTTAACTCAAAATCGTAAATAACAAGTTAGAAGAAGAAGAAGAAAAGTATTTTGCGGTCGCTTAAGCAAAAATCAAACTCCTTCTATTTTAAGGGTAAAAGTTGGTAATTGATGATGGAACGAGCGTGCTATTAGTCAACGACGTTTGTAACTCGCGAGAACGCCTGGGCGATTAATCAATCCACGACGGACGACGTCAATTATTCAATTAGGGGGGGCAGAGCATAGACGAGAAGACATCTCGCGGAATGAATACGCGAATTTCGCCGTCGAGATTAATAATGGGCTCTTTTTATCCGCGCGATCAATTAACTTTGGACGTGCGTCGGTCCGCCCCTAAGACAGATCTTCGACGTTCCCTTCTTAGAGACGAAACGCGCGGATCGCTTGATTAAATTTTAATTAGATACGAAATTAAATCCGCTCATTCTCGCTCCTTTGAGCTCCTGTTTTGTTTAAGTTTGTAATTTGTAAATTCGTTGTTTATTTTCCTATCGGTTATGATGTTCGTTTAATGTTTTCTTGATTAGCAGAATAAACTTTCACATCTAGCCGCTATAGTTGATGATTTACATTTTACACATACATAAATACCTAACTATTTCTAATTGAGGTATATATCAAACTGCTTTAATTAGTTTTCATCGTGTGTTGAATTGCTTAGAATCCGACGTTTTGGTAGTGTTTTTGCTGTCGTCATCAGAATAGCCTTGGTAAGGACTGTAGTTTGCCATTTCCATAGTTGTAAATGTATTCATTCTCGCCTATGCATTTGTTCTGTATTTTACAGTATGCATATTACTGTAAAGAGTGGTACAAATTGCTTGTCAGGATAGGGCGTCTCGGTAAGGGTAAAGATAGGAAAAAACGAGTAGGCAAGTCTCGATCTCTTTTTCCGAGATATGTTCAATGGCGAAATCTAAAATGAGTTATATTCTTTTGTTTCTGAGGTATAGCCGAAAATTGATTTTTTCGACTTTTCAAGAATGCCAAATAACTCGCTTGACTTCAATGATAGGAAAACATTATTCAGACATTTTTATGAGTAGAATTGACTAGTTAAATCATATTTTAACTTTATGAGTTCATTTTTCGCCTACGGCATAAAGTCGTAGTAGGCAGTGACATAATTGGAGAGAGTGTTTTTTTTCTCTTGTTATTCAATAAAATTTAAAAGTAAAAATTATTTACGTTATTAATTTAGTAGCCCATGACAAACAGAAGCGTGAAATAAACAAACATATTATGATCACTATTTACTAGATAATTTCTTTTTATTCGGAGTAGAAATGTAAAATAACTAGAAATAGAAATAATAGGTAAAATAACACAAAACTGCTGTTCGATTTAATCAATCCTTTAATTGCAAAAATACATGCGACTAGTTTCGGCCGAGACCATCTTCAGGAATATTTTGTTAGTTCTGTGAAAATTCTATGATGCAATTTGTCAAATTGTATTTTAAATGTTGTTAAAATTGTATGTTATATGTAACTGGGAAAATTTTGTGACGTGAATATTAGATGAATATTTATACTTCAAAGGGAGTAGTGTTCTCGCTCAAATTTAACAGTTAAAGAAAATAACTTGATTGCTCGTATGTATATCATTTGATACCATTTTTTTAAGTAAAAACGGATGGCAAAGTCAAAATTTTCGTAATTTGTGTAGACAATAATAATAATTAAAATAATAATAATAATAATCCATGCCTTAGCATCGATGATCCATTATTGATGTCCATAATTAGATGTAAAGTAGAATGAAAAGAATTGAAAAAATGTACGAATCAAGTCATAGTATAAATAAATACAAAATAATATAATTACAATTAACATTTTTTCAATTCATTCAAAACTTAGGTACCCACAATGAATAATAATAAAAATTAATAATAAGGACATGTGACACTATATACACTGTAAAAAATTACAGTAATTTTGCCATGGTAAATTAGGAATATTACATGTAATAACGTTGTGAATTTACCACAATAAGTCATGTAAATTTTGTTTCACATGTTTTTTCTAGGATATTTAACATGGAGAAAAAGATTTCGGTAAAATTTATAGCTTTTTCATGTAAGTTTAAGATGTAATAAAAATTCGAAGAGAAAATACAGGAAAAAACATGTACAATCTTATGTTTACTATCAAAACTTACTTAAAAGTGTAAAATTGACAATTTTTTTGGATATTTAAATTTGGGTAAAAATTTGAGGATCTTTTATATTTATTTTTACTTGAATACGCCGCAATGTGATTGGTTATTAGGTTATTTAACTGTACGCTTTCGGCAAATATACCGTTCATATAAATATTACATATGAATTTTACAGTACAATCTTTGAAAAATACATCAGCATGTGAAATTTACTAGATGGTAGAAATTTTACCTTATGAAGCAAATTTACCGGTAAAATTGTAGGCAACTTTTTTTACAGTGTATGAGGAATCATACAAATTTTACTGTATTGGACGCAGAGTTTTAGGCAGTCTATTGGTTAGATGTTCCTATTGTTAATTCGTTAAAAATTAACCTATATTCACCTGGCAAGGTGGTAGCATTGTAAAGGTTTTAGTATCTGGTAAGCGCTACTTATTAAGTCAATTATTTAGGATTACGAAATAATAGTCGCTATTTTAAAGATAGATATCCTATTTTAATAATACGTGCAATATAACCTTGTTAATTTAAAAATTCCAATATTGTTATGATAACAAACCGCAATAATATATGATTTAGTATATTTTATTGTTAAAGAAAAAGCATGTTAATTTTAAATATAAAATTGTACATTTTTTTTAGTGCCGATTATAATTAACATAATTTTGCTGTCATATCTAGATTTAGAAAATATTACAAAAACAAACAACATTTTTTTTTCTCCATGTATCACAAGAGAAGTAATTGAACTTTATCTTGTATAGCTCTTTATTTGTTTTCCCATCTTTTCTAAACACCATTACAGATAGAACAAAAAATTGTTTCTTGTTTGTCCGAAAACATGCATATCCCCTTTCATTTTCCACAGAGTAGAAAATCCCGGCGGAATTCGAAGTTTATCTCTCTTTTCCGGACAGTCAGAGAAGTCGGGAATATTCGTACCGGGCAGATATCTCCTCTATACCTGACAATGTAAATAAAGAGCGCATCCTTGACCGGAGATTGCCGGTCCGCGCTGTAGCGGCGCTGACCCCTAGAGAGAGGGCGCCATTAGCTTCCAGAGCGAACGTCCATTAGACGCACAGAAGGAGGAAACGCTCTTCAATTCGAATCGCCGGCGCTGGAGATAAGCGAAGCGTATAACTGCGCTCCAGCACCGCTTCAAAGCTACCCGTGCGTTCCGTCGCTCTAGCTCTTTTGTCTTTTTCTACACCGTGCCGAAATGCGGAAATAAAGGATCTATACAATATACTCGTGGGAGCGGACGCCACGTGGATCGCGTTTAAAGGAATCAATCTGTCATCGACTCTGATTTTCGACTAAAACTTATAAGTAATTAGCACTCATAAGGCGGTTAGTTGTTTTTAGTAAGTTCCAATGTTCTACACACTAAAAAATGTTTGCAATTCCTGTTTAAAATTCCAGTAACCTGTAAGGTAAAATTACCAAAAATAAGAGAATATACCTAGTGTTTTGCATTAAATTTCCTATTTTTTTGTAACTTCACCCTGTACCTTACTGGAATTTTCAACAGGAATTGCAGACATTTTTTAGTCTGTACAGGACTCCAATTTTGGACAGTTGTTATTTAATGTATTAATTGATGATTTCTTCTGTTGATGCTGTACTCATCAAGAGATATTGTCGCATAATACGTTGCTAAAGTGTCGCATAGTGGATCCTTACCATCACTCATGTCTTGTCGATGCTGTATATCCAGGGCCGGGTCATAGTTTATCTTGCCCAAATTATCGGGTAGACGCGGGCTTTATTCTACTTTTATCACTAATAAATTTATACTTATTTGATTCATGCAATCTCTTATTCAAGTCAATAAAATTTGAGTGTAATGGAGGTCTTATGCAGCCTCGGATACAGTGAAATGATTACAATGATTACAATGATTACACCCTTTTTAAGGATGAAAAACCGTTTGTGATTATATTTAGAGTGGTCAACTTTCGTCTGCGCGCCAGGTCAGTACTAAGTTTCATTAACATTTAACACAAGTATAGAGTATAGTGCCATGCCGGGAGAGAGCAAAATTATTTATTTATTTAACTATAAAAGTTTTAGAAAACCTACATTTTTTTCCTTAAAATGGCAGATAATTTACCTTTGATTTTATTCAGGGTCGACTGATAAATGTTAGTTTTTACTTTATTTAAAATTGAAAAAGATTCATTTAAACTGAGACCTCTAGCCTCAACCTAGGCTAGTTATTGCATCTGAAATGCAAATAAAATTACAACGTATGTATGCCAACTGATTTTTTAAGGTCGGGTTATTAAAAAGTTCTTCACATTTTTTAACGGTTTCTGAGCGATCACAATCAAATTCGCAAATCACTTCTTCAAGGTTGTTATAATTTTCAGATATAAATGCAACAGATTTTAACTAACTGCCCTATCTGGTTGAAGCTGGTTCTAGAGGTAATGATATACCGGCATTTTTTCTTTGTAAAATTAAATTCGTAAAGGAGCTTTGATAAACACTTTTTTTTTAATATTGTTTACTAAACTGTTAATTAGCGGATATTTTAGCCTAACGGTTTCAGCAACTCTATTTAAGGTGCAGTGAATTAAATTAGGAAAATGCTGTTGTTGATAAACCGAGCCATTGTTGCATTATTCGTTTTTTCTAGTTCTTCTACGCTAATCAATTGATTTCGCTCTGGCTTACTTTTACCTAAACTTCCAACAATAACTAAATTAGCAACTTATCTACCTTTTACGTCAGTAGTTTCGTCTAGCGTAAATCATATAGGTTTACATCCGATTTGGTTTTTAATTTTGGTCATTACTTACAGATAATTTAAGTTAATATACTTTTTTTCTCAGAGTTGACAAACATAGAACATTGTGTTCTTTGCAATAAGTCTTCTTGAAATTCTGATACACTGGGGGTGGCCAAATTTACTCAGAAGTATGTCCACAGCGGTAAAGAAATTGCATAAATCTACTGAAAATTATTAGGCATTTTTACACAGTATTACTCTTTACTTGCACACACTTTATTGGTAGCAACTCTGTTAAGTATGAATACGAAAATTTGCATCTTCTTCTTTTAAAAATAAGATAACAAAGCAAGGATGAGGGTAAAATTACCCACAATTAATAATTAATAAGCGAACAAACTATCTTCGATAATTCTGTATGAATTACATTGCTTACACTTGGACCAATAATCATTATAAACCAATAATCATATCGGTGAAGAGAGCGGGATGGATTAACAATCTCCCGTTGAGAAATTTCTTAGCAGTTTATCGCTTTCTTTGTACAGTGGGGCTCGATCACCTAAATCTTGAATGGCCCCAGTTACATACAACTGGAGCTAGAGCAACTTAAGCTCGTAGTCCTGCAATGCACACCCTCCACTTATGTATATTCTCCACTCTCCATATTAATGTAGCCCTTTGAACATTACTGTATATTAATAACGAGTAACAAAATTCTTATAATTAAACATGAACTATGCCGTACAGCGTGATTTGTTTTTAGTATATCCTTATATATGCAAGCATGTAAGTCTCTTCGTGTTACAAAACGATGATAAAGCAGCAAATCGTGCATAAGAGCGCGAAACAATAAGGCGGCCCTATATTTTAAAGCGTACAGATAAGGCCGCTTTTGATGTTCGAACCCTAAAGTGGATGTAATAAAGAGGGGGAGAAAACAACGTTGCCTTTTATTATTTCGTTAAGATAAAAAAATAGGCGCGGGACCATCTGGCTGAATGAGATCATATTTCTTTATGCTTACACAGAAAAAAAAAAAATAAGGAATAAATTTTATACGAGGCAAATCCTGTAAGTAGGCAGAAAAATTGTTTTTTCTTATTTTTGAAATCTTACAGTTTATCATTTGTACCACTTCTGTTTTTCAAAGGTAGCGTTTTATCTTAATCGATTAGAATTGCTAATTCACCGCGACAACTATGACCTAATACCTAATGTGTATCGCTTATGGGATTGGTTGTACCTCGTTTTGATTTGACAGGCGAAACCCAATAATAATTAAACTACAGTGTTTTCAAAATGATTCTCCACTTGTTGAAAACCCCTGATACTAGTTCACAACTGTAATTCAAGACATGATTTTTCGATAAATCAGAGTGTTTGATTGGAATCAGCGACTGTTTGTCGTGTTCCAATATGACATATCAATGGCACATCGATTGATGTTTTGTTGATATCTATCAAATAAGCGACTTGTCTTCTTACTGAAAGTAAATAAATTTTGAATATCAGATCATTGGATGGGAAAGACATCGTCATACCAATGAAGAGTATTGTATAAGAGTTAATGGAATGGTAAATCAAAATACTGCCACAGCAAGACAACTGTATTTGGATAGATTTCCCAATTCAGCGAACAATTCCTGATGCGGTAACCTTTCATAGACTAAGTCACCGAACTCGAATGTCGGGGTCTTTGAAATCCACACAAAAACAGTTTCCACGCTTATACTAAAACTGGATTCGCTGTGCACAAATCGATGTCGATGTGCGAAGTAGATATTTTGAATCTCTACTATAGAAACGGATCTTATCAACAGTTCTCAATAAACCTTTCTTTTACTGTCACTTTCTTGTTTTTGAGCTTTTCCTACAAATTCATAAATAAAAGTTACTTCTTTAAGACGTCTTAGTAAGTCATTTCAGTTAAGTGCATAAGTTAACAATCACCTGTATATTTTATGTTGTACAATAGGTGAGTTTAGATAAATAGATAGTACACTTGACGAAAAAAGTATCCGAACGATGCGAGCGGAAGCGAGTGAGACAGAAGATATAGGGTCCCTTCTATTACAAGGAGCCGATATTTTCTCTCTTGCTTGTTCAGGCTTAAATCGTTCGGTTATTATTTTCTTCAAGTCTACATTAGTAGATGAAAAATAGCGCTCTGCACGATGTAAATCAGATCTATATAGTGAATTTCAATAGCGATCATAACGTTTGATGGTTTTTTTCATGTTTACAGCGTTGTAAACATTACACAATACAGAATACCCAATGGACTAAAAAAATAGTTATTTCTTATTTACTGTATTGTACTAGGTTTAATAATATTTAATTTTTTACAGCCGATAACAGAAAAGTATATTTCATTAGCAGTCCAGAAAGTATTTTTTTTTTAATAAAAGGAAGCTTTCTGTCATCACTGTGGTTTAAAAGCACAGCTCACCACGAAAATAAGCTGCATATTGTCAGTCGCTGCCATTCTAAAAGACGAATTGTCGTTCGTACAGTCTTCGGGCGGTAACTGAGCTCACCACCCCAGTTACTCTAATGCATCCCATTATAATTTACGATCCAATTAAACTCTAATTAGATATTTACGTCAACCTGCCGCCGTTCTTGTTCGCGTTCTTGTACAACGGGTAGGTGTATAATACCCTTCGGTTTTAAACGGGGGAATCGTCTGTAAACGACCCCGAGGTTTTACGAGACGCAATATGTGCGCGCGAGTGAGGGTCTGCGAAGCGTCCGAAAGCCGGAGGAGATGATTCCGTAATTGAGTGTATATACGGCTACACGACACAACACTGGAACGGAGCGCCAAGACCCGCGTCGTAATTGGCAATCGAGACGTCGGACGGAAACGATAAAGCCGGGAGTTTTGCCTCCTCTTTCGCCGTTGAGGCGAACGTGGGACCGTCTGGAGGAAATCGAATTGTTATCGGGGATATCGCGACAGTAATTAGGACCGTTCGTTATTATCGTTACGGTAAAATTATTCCTAGATTCTGGCTTATCGTCGAACCCGTTTAACTGGGATATTATTGTGTAAGGATGAAATCCTTTTAAAGCGATCCTATTATCTTTGAATTTATTCAACATTCAATTTCGACAAAGTTTGACCTACATATTATACAGTTCCAGCCATTTCTACTAATTGGTAAATAATCATATTGTAAGAGGATATATAGGATGTTCATTAAGTGACGTAACTAATTTTTAAAATAATAATAATAATAATAATTTTATTAGTCACTGGATCCAAAGAGATATGGGCTGCGTCAAGACAAGATATACAATAAAATATATCCAATAAAATAGATAAAATTACATTAAAATACGATTACATAAGTTTATACATAAAAAACGTATTCAAATTCAACACTCTCAAACTGACTGCTCCAGAAACTCCGACACGCTATAATAATATTTGTGCTTCAGATATTCTTTTAAGTATTTTTTAAACCCATGAGTTTCCAAATTTCTAACATTTTTTGGTATTTCATTATAAATCTTGATGCATATAAACCTCGGACTTTTTTCAAAGCGCGCAGTTCTATGAGTTGGTACGGCACAGTCATCGTTATATCTAGTATCATACGCAGTGTTAAAGTTCTTATTAAAAGAAAACAGTTTTCTGTTTTTATGAGTGAACACCGCACATTCATAGATAAAGAGGCATGGCAAAGACAAAATACCATATTTACTAAATATAGGACGGCACTGATTCCATGGCAACCTAACGAAAACATTGTTTCGGATAATTTCGCTTTTGCAGCACAAAACAACGCGAGAGACTACGCCCTCCACCCCAAAACGAAATGCCATACCGCAATCTGGAACAAATATTCGCGTGGTAGAACATGAACAGTCCCTCCAACGATGCAATACCTCGCAATCTATATATGAACTGAAGGCTACCATTGAAATTTTAGATTTATTTAATACAAGTCCGTTATCACTACACCATTCAGACATTGCCAATGCACATTCACTACCAAACCGTGAGAGTTCACTATCATTAACAGCCGAGATGATAACAGTAGTGTCATCCGCATATGGCAAAAGGTTGCCAACAGAAAGAGAACAGTTAAGGTCGTTTAACATATAACACAAAAAGATGGGGTCCAAGAATAGAACCTTGTGGTAACACCCACTGTAAGGTCTATGGCATAGAAAATGCATCTCGAGAAGTACCCGTACATATACAAATATGCAGACAATTAAAAAGTAAAGCGATTTTTTTTAAGCGACGAAGCTTAGAGAACCGATAACTCTGAACTATTGTTTTACTACTATGATATTGCAGCCAGGCACAATAGCAAACCAATGTAATACACGTTGAGCATTCAACAAGAAATCTGGATTTTGTTTCGATGATTAATATACGGCTTGAAATTACTAAGTGGGTTTTTATATTTTCTTCATTAATGTTGTTATTTGGGTTTACTGGTTTTTTATTTAACTTATACAAATGTCTTTTTTTGCGCCTCCGTCCAGGACCACTCATTTTGCATTTCTTTCTTGCCGAGCAGACAAAAATGTCACTAAAGATTGGCACACTACATTCGATATGAAACTGTCATTAAGCTACTGCGCCACCCGACTAATTGTAAGATTAATTTGTGTATTCATTGCACTTATTATTGATTAAATAGATATTAAACCAAAAAAAAAAAAAAAATACAGAAAAGGACTTATTCAACGGAAATGTCAAAATATGAAGGTTATGTAACTGTCTGCACACAACACCGCCGATCTGTAACTGTCACTTCCTAGCGTCAAAATTTCTTGTAAATAAAACAACAAAAAACACTAACTATTATCCTGTAGTAATTTATCAATTACATTGCCAAGCCACTTAATAATTTGGACTCATTTGAATGATTTATTTATTAATTTATTACACGCGCTTTTTTTAGCAAAGCGTTTTAGTTTTGTTTTTCTCAGTCGAGATAATACGATGACGCGATTCCAGAATCATCTTCACCGAATAGACGCCCGATATCCAATCTCGTCGATGTAATCGGGCGAACGAAAACTCCCCTCGACCATCCACTCGTTCGCGCCGAGATTGATCGAGGACTTCTGCTCTAGACAACGACGGGTGCGGCGCGGCTGCCGCCAGACAGCTCGCTCGTCACGGGCCGATGTGAACTCCCGCACGCGACCGGCGCGGCGGGGCAAGAGATGACGCCATTCATTAGATTTACCCCGCGTAATGACTCCCGAAGCCTGTAATGGATACTCGGCGATAATGAGTCGCATCACCGCTGATTAATTATTACGTACCTCGGCGTACCCGATCTGTGCTCGATCCGTCCTTGTCCTATTAAAAGCGCCTTTGACGCGCTGTATTTATACTGCAAATGGAGAGAGACCTTCGGTCGGAAATATTTTTATAACCCAGGTTTATATACACACACGTCTCTACCTACAGAGAGATGTTTCACGGAAAGTTCATCTTGAGTACATCAGCTTGAATCTGTAACTAATTTCAATTGATTTTATTTTTAAGACAGACGTACATTTCAGGGTTTATCTCTTGCAGCCTGCGCAGAAACGAATTGCAAAGGGGGACTACATGGGGGAGGGGGAGGTGGGGGGGGAGGAAAGTAACGTATAATGACTGATAGCCAAGCTTCCATCAACGCAGTTTCAAATTCTGTAACTAGGTCAAAACTAGTTAGAAACTGCAAACAATCCCTCAATACGTGCCGGGACATGATGATATAAAGGGCAATATAATAGCCGACGAACTAGCCAAGGAAAGCTCTAAAAAACACTTCAGAGGTCCAGAGCCCGTATGTGGGATTACTAAGGACTACAAAGAAATGAAGGTCGATTGAAGATCAACTCCATACTAAAGTGCTAATAGGGGATGGGGATGCTAAATTATCTGATAACTTAATTAGACATAGCAAGTAAGAAGCCAAAACCAGTTCTGGGTTGGTAACTGGACATCGTCTTCTGAAAAAGCATCTATACAATACGGGTCGAATAAGCGAACCGTGCACAGGTAAAAATTTGAGGGAGTAAAATAGGGAGTCTCCGTTTTGGAAATATTTTGTTGCAAAAAGGAGTTGCCGTAACTGAAAACAGAAAGTATTTCCTCGGATTTGTACAAAATCTCAACCAAAACGGAGAGATTGAATTTACTCCTCCTTCTAACACGATTTTAAAGGAAGAAATAATCTCCGTTTTCTCTCCGCATCTACACCACCGTATTTAAGTCCTAAATGTAAACAAATATCCCTAACATTACATTATATTTTCTCCTTCACGGAGGTGATAATTTGTTTGCTTAACAGATGTTTTTACTTCTAATACCTCAACGCCAAAAAGAGAAAGGATACCTCCGATTGGGAATATTTGTTCTCCAAATCGTAACTGTTTCCGTAAACATTTGAAAATTGCAAGTTTGGATAGGGCGTGCGCATTTATTAAAGCGATATTAGTGCAGCGCATGTGCAACAAGCCTGGACGTGGTCACTTTGCAATAGTTCGAGAATGGAAAAGGATATGGCGGAATGCACTGTACCTGAAATTTATAAAATACGCATCAGAGTAAAGTACGAAAACCGTAAAAGATGGGTAAGAGTTATGGGAGCAAACATCACCAAGGCAGATGTAGATAAAGCAGGTAAGAATGGTAAGGTGCATCCTTATTTAATTTTCAATCTACGAGGACGCAATTTTTATTGGCTCCCACTACATTCTAGGTGTTAGCTCCTGAATAAAAGCAGGTTTGTCTTAGCTGAATCTGTGGTGTTTCAACTGTGTCGTGCCTTCAACCCACGGTCGGTACCAAACTTGAAGAAGCGACTATATTATGGATAAATTAAAGCAATTCCAATGACGGCTGCTCCGTGACCGCAGAAGAGGACGTGCTTAGTGTGTCTATCCTAGTAATCATTAGGAATTATCAAAAATAATTCAAAAACTTGAGCTTCGACGACATTTTTGATGCATTTTTAATGATAAATGATAGAATAAATGCACTGAGCAAGGGTGCTTCTGTCCACATAGAACAGCCCTCCGTCCGTTTGTTTATTGCGGATGTAATTATTTCCAAGTGGAGTTACTTGCATCAGCAACGGAGATAATTTTATCTGATACGATAGTAGTATTGCATACATATGGGGGAAACAAAATCCGTTATTCATTTTAATAACAGCAGTAGGAGTTAAAATTTCTCCATTTCGGAAACTTTTACATTTATTGCAAAATAGTAAAACTGCATAAAAGAGACAAATTGATCCTTAACGGATTAGGTTGCCTCGGTTAAAGATGTTTTTTCCCCTATGGAAAGCAAAATTATCTCTGTATTCCATCCGTTTAGTAGCAAAACATTTAACTCCGAAATGGAGGCTCCTTGAACGGATGGTCGCGAGGGAACACCGGAAAAGAGTTAAAACGGTGTTAGATTCAACTCCGTATTTTTATCTGTGTGGTGCAGAAGATGCAAACTACAGGAGGAAACGAGTTTACATGTAATCTGCACATGTGAGGAATTGAAAGTACTCAGGCAGAAATATTTCGGAAAGGATCTATTGGAGCCCTCGAAGGTTCTCAAGTTTCTATTGGGCAAGATACTGGACTTTATAGAAACTGTTCGAGTGGAAATAAGAGATTTAATAAGGACGGTACAATGAACACCTAGCTCGAATACCTGGACTTCAAAAAAAAAAGCATTATCTCCTGCTTTTTAACCACATCCTTACACACGTTACAATCAGGGAAAAATTCAGAGTATTCATTGTTGGTTTATATTAATTTAATCTCTTCCTTAAACTTCAAGTCTATAATTGACTTGATAATTTTATACATCGGTCTACAAGTGTAACAGCTAAATGCTTTGGTGCTTAGTTTTGAAACGGCTACAAAAAAATAATAACCAGGCATTAATTGATGCGGGCAACAGTGTAGGTTCTCTATTTTTTGACACGTCTAGGGCATTTGACTTGATATCCCATTCGGTGCTGCTCGGCAAGTGGTACGTACCGGATGGGCGTTAGGGGATTGGCTTACGATCTTTTTGGGTGATATTTATCAGATCGAAGAAAAACGGTGTGTTTACACGGTTGGGGTCAGAACACTATTAGACCATTTTTTTCGAGTACTATTAATGTCTCAGCGGGCGTACCCCAGGGATCAATTTCGGGTCCAACTTTGTTCTTGGTCTATGTCAATGATTTGAGTTGTAACGTCAAACCGTTTGTTCTGTTACAATTTGTGGATGATACAGGCTCGGTTCGTCCATTTCCCATCTGTCTCACTCCTTAATTACTGTTATATCTGATTGTGTGAAAAAGGGAGCAGCTACGCGAGAACGGCAAGGCTGTCGGAATTTGAGGAGACGTGGAGGCTGCTTCTTCGGCACTCAGAAGGATAATAATAATTTGTGGCTATCAGTAATAAGGTCTGGGGTTTCTTCCCAGATCCTCCAGAGTAAGGTTTTTGCCATTGGTTTCCCTTACTCCGTGCCATTGATTTTATATAAGTATATATATATAATCAGTGTCCTTGGCGAATGCTGGGAGATAACGAAGTCGTTCAGAGGCGCATTTAATAATAACTGATAGCTGACTGATTTACAGTAGACTCGCGATTATGTGAACTAATCACATTTCACAATATTTTATCATTTCTCAAAAGTAGTATTCATATGGTCGCGAGGCTACTGTATTATATTTTGTTATTAAAAATCATAGGGAAGTTATTTAGTTAGAGTAGGATCATTTCAATTGTTATGGAACCCATATAGTACTTAGAATAGGTAGTTTCGTGTAGTACCTTTCTTAGGTGAAGCACGGGGTTAGGATGATTTGTAATAATTTAGTTTTCATAAATAAAGTGTTATATCTGATATGGCGGCATACTGCGAGCAGAATTGTTTAACCCTTAACCATGGCAAAACCGGTCTAGTGCTCTTTAACATCATTTTAGTTTGCGTACGTGGAATCGCGACTACGTTACAGCTTGATTTTTTGGGCTCTTCTCCACGAGTTGCAGCTTTGTTTCTGTACCAGAAGAAGATAATTCGATACATGATTCGAGCGAGTATGCATATGAGTCCTGTAGACTTCTGTTCAAACAGCTTCCAATACTACTGCTATTATTGTATTCTCTCTTTATTACTTTACAATTACCCTATTAATTCAAATTGTTTAACTTTTAATAAACTCTGTATATTTATATTATGATTAATTGTAAAGCAACCTTATCTGTGTTCCCACTTCACGTAAGAAAATGCTAAAGCTGATGCATGCGTTATCATATGCAGTTCCCGGGAAGGTAACATAATATCCGTAAGAACTAAGTTACCGGGGGAAGATAAGGCCGCTTTATGAAAAGACGCAAATAAGGAATTAACAACTTGTACTTCAATTGAGACACATGTAATTTTTCAACGGTGTAACAGAAAAGGAATAAAAATTGGAAATTCTTCTCTATCCACACGTCTGTCACTCCAGCAACCTACGTGCAAAAGTCATATACGAACTTTTAGTGTTTTGTAAACGTAACGATAATAAAAGATAATTTCAATATATGTATGCAGACAAAGGGTTTTAATAATTTCACAGTAGCTTTGCGCTGAACGAGCTTATTAGAAGTGTGTCCAAGGTACAAGGCCATAATTTTAATTAATAAGCTGCCATTACACTTAAGGCAACGTATATCTCTTTTACAATTTAAAGGTGCATTGACCAATTATTTGTGTGTCGAAATTTTATTTATCCAAAAGATATTTTCGTTTCGTACTTATTTTTTTTTCTATATTGAATTTGTATTTTGCTTGTGACACTGTCTATGTTCTATGTAGAACTTGCGACAAACTAAATAAACAATAACAATAAATAAATAATTTTGTTCGCAATAAAACCTAAAGAGATCGAAGTGGGTATGTTTCACTATCATTTTCCTAATCTTTATTTCTTTTCCACTTATTTCTATGCCCTCCGCTTAAAGAATATTTATAGCTTAATAAAAATCTGACGTGCTTCTCTCAAAAAAAAAAAAAAAAAAATACCACTCGCGCGATAAATTTCATCAACCCAACTCATCCCCTGTACACATATATTCGATATTACACACACAGATTACAACTTTCGCCTTACCGGTCGGCGTCGTTTGTAACAGACGAAAAGGGATTTATGCTCACGTTAGTGGGCTTATAGGTTGCCTTGTATATACTACCGTAGATTTACTTGATATACTGTATAAACCGAGATATAGGGCCCTTTCTGAATATTTATTGTGCAACTAGGTATAGAATAACTTTATTCCCTCCCAACGTATATCGAAATTGAATTTGTAACAGACGTCCGTCGGCGGGTAAACGTGAAATGCGACGGGCGGTCGGTTATTTTTTTATTTCTCGGGCCCGAGGAAGCCACCGCAAGAGATATCGGGCTCTACCGAATGAAATATAAGTGCATGCATGCCCGGATACGGAGGTAGGTAATATATAGGTAGGTAATATCCATATTCGCACGGATTCTGCGGCGAATATCTATATATATATATATATATATCCGGTTTGTACGCTCGTTGCATATTGCATTTATTATACGCGGAAGTTTCCTATTATCTGTATCGCACACTTCTCTTACGTACAACGCACTCGGGTGAAACGTTTTAAATTAACTTGTCTTCTCTGCTGTTGTTATTTATACGTTTTGTTTATATATGTAGGTATAGGTATATCAAAAACGAATTTATTAAAGCTTTATGCGAGAGATGTCTTTCTCATTTCCGCTGCATTCATCTTGTTTACTTTTATTTACGCTGTACATTTATACAGGTACTTCTGAAACGGATACTTGAATTTCTAGTTTAGTTCTTAATTAAGATATTACAAGATCATGACTAGTAACTTAGTACATCCGTGACAGAAGTTGAAAAATAAATAATTTTTGCATTTATCACTTTGAGTATTGTTACATGTTAAATCGCTTTCCTACAAAACACTTATTTCGAACGTATTTTACCGTATATTTCTCCTATAGTTAACAAACTAATGTTTATTTCGCTATATTTTTGCTTAAATTTCAAAATTTCAAACTTCGAATATTACACCAGCCAATAGTTTCATAATTATATAATCTTTCATTCTATATTAGTAAAATTGAATTACTGAATTCATCAATCAATGTCAAAGAGGCATTCAAGGTTGTTCTTTTTTCTCGCCGTACATCTTTATTTTTCATATTTTTCAAGTTTTTAAACCCTCTAATTATTATATCCAATCTGCTGCATCACTCCGTCAAATTTCGTTAAAATTCATCCACAAATAGTTTCGCAATAAATTATTTTAGTTTCATTTTAAACACAATTTCGATCTAATGAATCCTAAAATTGCAACAAGCAGATTATTGATTGCACGTACACCTGCTCGCATCCTATTGGCCGCAGAGTGCATCTAGGCGGAGTTGCGCGCTGCCCGGCTGAAACTATACAGGATTATCAAATAAAAAAGTAAATTTTGCTTGGGTGTTAAACTACACGACATATAAAGCACAAACCCACCGAAACCGGATTTCATCATTAAAGAATAAAAAAAAGTCAAATTTAGAGCCAAAAATTCTTTAGTCCGGGCCTGATGCAAGGAAACGTCATGTTAAGCACCCGCTAAACGTGGTATTATGTATAAATACTTGCACTCATTTAGTATTATTCTTAATGGTATGCCGTAAGTTCATTTAACGTCATTCTGAATAAATAAAGGCCCTTGTAAAAATAGCAAAACTGAGGCATTTTAAATTTCTTCTTTTTATAAAATAAACATTCGTTTTTTGTTAAGAGCATTCTACGTAAGTCTACAAAGTATTATTTTTAATATCCTGATAAGGCGTTCGAGTTTCACCGGATATGCGACTTGAGTAGTTACAAAAACGTAAATATTTTCTTTTGTTTTCTCGAATCGAGAGTTAGTTGTTAATAAACGGTACCACATGAATTTCAGTTATTTCTTTTGGATTTATGTAATCAAATAACGCAAAATGAATTGAATCGAATTACACCGAAATAAATGTAGGTACAGAAAATTTGCAAACACGCCTTTTTACTATGATGTCGCGCGAAAATGAATCTATACATTACCGCGCTTTTGTCGATGCATTAAGCTTGGATTTTCTTTATATGAAATCATGATGGTCCTGAAAAGGATCGTTTTTTCGAGACGGGAAGAATTTACATAAAATGTTTCGAAGTGGCTTGCACTCCAAGCGGCGATCCACACAAAACTAACAGCGGTAATGGCTGAAATAGTGGTATGTGGGGGTATACTCGGGACAGCATTTAAGTTGGGCACAGGTGCGGCTCTAGTCACGGCATTTATAAAATATTGTTTTTCTCGTTAATGCTTACAGATAGACCCCCTGTGCATTGAGACTTTTTGATTGTATATGATTACAGCTGCTACATATTATTATATTTACTTCTATATCTGATACACCCTGTATAAGCGACCGTACACCTTTCCAACTCCTTTTCTTCAACAACGCTTCTTTCCACATCACTTGCCTGCTGGTATAGCACCATTAAGATTGCGATCACCTGGCGAAGAAGGTTCTTCTTTACGATCTTTGGGTATTTCTGGTGTTAGTCATCGTCTAATTCTTCAATTTTATTTAAATATCGCCAAATTTTTTGTGTGTTTTAAAAGTAACCTCAAAATTATTTCACTAAATTAAATTAATCAATTCCAAGTACCACTTCCTTTCTTTTCCTACTGGTTATTGGTTATTCTGGATTATAACCGAAGAACTATACAACATAGACGGATGAGGTGAAGCTCCACATTGAAAGAGAATTCCAGTGGCGTTCAAACATTAACATCTACGAGCTCTGACGATTTGTCAGCCTGTAACGACCTAGCGGTTTCCACCGTCGGTCGCATCAAGGGAAATAAAATTGAATAAAGAAACTTGTTTTATTTATTCCCCCTCCCCTCCTCTGGCACATTGCATGGTCATTCTTTTCTTTTTAATTTTTTTTTTGTTTATTGATTTAAGAACAATAATAATAATGAAACCATGTACACGATACAAGGGCAAAATCTCTTTTACGCTCAGATAGGCACACTATTACTTTATAACAGAAGAATGTTTTCTATAATGGTTGCAGATTCTATAACAGGTTACCGAATGACTTTAAACTAGCCAGTATGTATAATTTCAAAAGGAAATTAAAGGCAATGCTGCTTATGAAAACTTGTTATAATATAGATGATTTCTTTAAAAAATAATGTGTTTTTTTGTATTTTCCCGCTATCACAAGAGAATAGAAAACCACCAACTACGTTTGCCAACTTATAAAAGCTCAGAATACGAAATAATAACCTCAAAATATTATAGAAGTTATACATTCATTTATATAATAATTTAAACAATGTTTTGATCAGATACCTCGTTTATCGGTTCATACAGACGCCAGAGTACCTCCGAATGTGATTTCCTTGTAGTGACAATCCAGATTCGCTCGTATATTCACCTCCTTCGTTACATACAGGATGTATGATTAGACTCGGAACAGCAAACACATGCATACTCCCATGTAGAACAAGTACCCAGATATAGTAAAGACCAAATTTGTGAATTTATCCCATTCGATACCAGATATACCCCAGCAATATGGTTTAATTCATTTATATTTGATGAGAAATGACAGCTTTTTCTAAGACTTTTTATCAACAACCACACGTAATCCACGATTTTCATACATTTTCTTTCGACGAATTACATTGAGTCACTACCCCATTCAATTTAAAATAGATACCTAGGGTACCAAGCTATCGTACAGTTGTCAGACGATAAATGATATTCAACTTCCATGACTACTAATACGATTTAATCCAAATTATACTGGACTTACAAACATAAAATAGTAATTACATCTAAATATGGTTGATGGTTTCCCTCTTATGAAACACAGCAATATATACATACATATACATTTTATCTTATCGTATTTATGTTTTGTATTTGTTTTGACATTGTCCACACATTTTATATTTGCTGGATAAATAAAAATTTGAATTTGAATTTGAAAGAAAATGGAAATAATCAGGTATGCGGTCTGTATATTTATGGCAAATTAGGAACTCTTTTGTTAAATTCTCTATATTCCGCAGATTGTTTGTTCGTTTCACCAGGAGAAACTATAAGGTGAAAACTTCAATCATACATAGTCTATTAATATTAATAAATTTCTTAAACTCACTAATTGTAAGTAGAGTTAAGTAGGTATATCCATTGCAGCAAAACGTAGGAAGTATTATATATTGCACTTAATTACATTAATCAAAATTTAAACAAATACCAAACAATATTAAAATCTATTTAAAATTAATAAATTGAACGTGGATGTCACATGTTAAAATCAAAATAACCATTAATACGGAATAACTAACCTCAAAATGAAGTAAACAAAGTGGGCGGAAAAGCAATTTTCTTTCTCTAAAATTCTACCTGTAACTAAGGACTGATAACTCTTAAGGTGTGCTGCTAGATTCACTACTCATTTTGCAATATGCATGACTTATTGAGTTTGCTACAAAAACCTGTTTAAATATATGTATGTACATTCGATAGCAAAGTTTCTTTTTTCACTTGTTAATCCTCATTCCCTGCAAAAATGAATAGTTTCAAGCCATACGTATTAAAGAGAAACATTCCATCAAAACTACTAACCGCAGTCCCCTGATATTCTCTTAATCTCTAGGGCACGTTCACTAAATAACGATTTTGTTTATTAAGAGACGAAAGAAGAAGAAGCTTTCTTTCTTTTTTTTTGATGCGCGCACTCCATTATTCCACGTCGAGCGATCCGGAGAGAAACTTCTCTCGAGAAGACACGAGTCTGTGGGGTTCGTCGGTGGGTCCTAAATTAGACCACGCCGCAGTGTCACGAACGCATGTCCGACCCGTATCTCCGCGGTGAGATATGTGAAAAACAGCTGTTGCGTAAGGATCACGGCACGAAGAGGCCGGGCGCGAACCTTACGGGACTCGCCGCTAATCCGCGGTGAATTTACGACGGGATTTGGCGGGCCAGGCCGAGAGTTTCGCGCCACGCATCCGAGTTAAAAATAGCATCCCAGTCGGTCGGTCGGTCGTCGTGTGCCGCGTGTTCGTTCCGTTCCGTTCGATGTTCACTTGATCCTCCTTTTTTTACGGCCCCGAAACAATACTGCTCGGGAGGTCGTAAATTATTCGGGCAGCAATTACTAGGAGCCGCGGAGTTTTAAGTGCTTTTTCGAATACGTACAGAGGTGACGTTCCGCCGCTGCCCGTTTCTGTGTCTGGAACGGCTGTTTGTGAAGACATAAGTTACGGAATGTCAAATAGAGACCAGTCAACGCCTCGAGCGTAATATGTTGGTTGCAGTGTGAATTGCGGCTTCATTTCTGTATGACTAAATGTTGCAGGTCGTTAATAGCGTGCCATGAAATAAATTTCAGATAACGCGTTTAAAATATCCTGATGCAAGTGAACGTCAAGTCATGTAGATGATCTTGTCATTCTGACTCAGGGTAAACTCAACAATGTAGTTGTTGAGGTTATATAAGAAATGGACTGTGGAGAAGGGTTTTAACATTAGTCCCTCCAAAACAATACATAATACATTTTCTAAGTGGTCGACATTTCTAAATGGTCGAAATTTGTAAACGTTGTTTTTTATGTAAGAATACTACCTTTTTTGAATCAATATGTAATAGGTATATGTTAATGTCACTTTTTTGATTTGTAAATTGTAATTGTACTTATATATTTTATATAAGCTCTTTAGTTAATTTTTTTCGGGTAAGAATACTACCTTTTTTGAATCAATATGTAATAGGTATATGTTAATGTACTTTTTTTTTGATTTGTAAATTGTTTCGGACTTGTTTCAATCCACTTATTTTTTTGTGGCTGTTTGAAATAAAATTATCTATCTATCTATCTATCTATCTATCTATCTATCTATCTATCTATCTATCTATCTATCTATCTATGTAGCCCCAAAAGAAAGGAATCCATTAGGGATATAGATCTGGCGATCTTGGTGACCAAAATTTTTTTGATAAACTTTGAAAAGGAAAAAAGAAGCATTTGGTAGTTTTGAGGCAAAAAAAACATTGGAAATGTGGTCTATGTTGTAATTATTTTGTTTTTAGTTCAACACAAAAATAAGTTGTGCATCAAAAATAATTCCCTTTTTTCGGTTGTCCGTTTCAAGGTTATAAAAAAATTTAAATTAACTAATTTGACATATTATCCATGATTTTCTCTCACTATATCACTATATCAAATTGTCAAATTTAATCCTGACATTTATTCATGTCAAATAGCCCACTTATTTCTTCTATTTCCCAAAGATTGCCGAAAAATCATGGACTCTACCTATGGGATTTTTATCTTACAAAAATGTTCTTCCCGTCAAGAACACACGCATTTGACCTTTAAATAAAAATCTCTGTTGCAACCAAATTTGCATCCTGTGTTGTACACTTCTCGCAGGAAAAATCGGGACACCAGCAATTAAAATTTTAATTTTTTTTTGGTGTATATTATATTTTATATCTGTAAAAATATACAGTCTGTTCCATTTAAATAAAAAAATAGAGGGAACTTCCTGTTGAACCGGAAGTACAGTCACAACAACAAAATCAACATCAGATGTATTATATTTTCTTACACTTATCTGCAAAGTTTCGTCAATACCATTCTCTCCGTTTTAAGTTATTTGCTTTGGTTCCATACTTTATCCAACCGTGTATACAGAATAGGATATGACTGCTGTATGATCTCAATTAATTTTGTATACAGGGTAATTCCGAAAAAAAAACGATTAATTTGGATATAGTGTTGATTCTGATGAAACAACATTTTTTAATAAAATAATCTTCTAAACCCAAAAACTAAGATCTCTCAGCGTAGTTTCACATTTTTGACCTTCCCTCGTATACGATTAAATTTTCGGCAGATTTGATGAGTGTTATTTTAATTTTAACACATGCAGAGCTAATTTGTAAGAAAAGATTTACCAAATTCAAAGACAAAAAAATCTTATATGCTGCGCACTTTCTGCCGGTCACTGTATACCACGGTGCGGTGGTCAGACCTATATGCATCTCTGGTATGATGGACAAAGATGCAACAACAAACTGCTATAACTGACCTTAGAAAGATACAGAGACTTGCGTGTTTAGGAATAACAGGCGCAATGGGGACTACTACAGCAGATTTTCTGAATAAATCCCCAACTAATTCTTCAAACTAGTATAACCATCTTTTTCTGAATCGTTCCTTTTCGATTTCTGACTTCTTGTTCATTTTATTATCTTGCTTAATTGTCTAGGTTTTTTTCCCGCAATATTAATAATTGCTTGCTTGTCGTGGAAAAAAAACTGAAAAAAAAAATCGGCACAAATTAAAGAAATCTTAAGGAACGTTTTACTCAGGTAATAGCATTATCTCATGCTTTTTAACCATATCCTTACACACGTTACAATCAAGAGCAATAGAGATTGGAGATGCCTAAAATACTAATTTATCTAATTCTGTAGCACCCCATATTATAGAGCACAATTAATGCATCGTTGTTGTTGTATAGGTGGCTAATGATTAGATGATATTTGTGTGACGAGAATCTAATCCGTATATATAGGAAGAAAGAAATCTAAAATCTAATTTGAATGACAAACGCGTAGACCGCACATCTAAACAACGCATAATCTAAACAGAAGCGATACACCGGAAACCCTTTTCGACTACCAGAATAAACAAGTGTCCTTTTCGCTGGCTGCTGCTATACCGCCTCGCCGCTTACATAGCCTTTCTTTTTTTCTTTCCTTCTCGTTAACGAAAACAATTTTACGACCGCGCGTCCCACGGGCATTCTTCTCCATCTGCACGGCCATCATCGGGGACGATTAATTACGATTTAAACATCGGTGCTGCTGCGGTCCCCGACAATTTCGAAATGATGCGCGCCGTTGAAAACAAAAAATAGAAAAACCGACGAGAGTTCGTCGCTTCGCCGCCGTTCTCGATGGTTTAAATAGTTGAACGTCAAAACAAAACATTGTTGATGTCTGGAGAGTGGCATTCGTTTCTTTACGGACTGTCTTATAACGTCAAAACGCGGGAGAATGTGCGACCCTACGAAAAAGAAGGTCTCGTTAAGAGATTTCTTTGCGTTTCTACGTCGTCGTGAATTGGGATTCTTCGCAGAAAAGATACAGCTCCTTCAACGCTCTATATCGAAGATATTGAATAGGTAGATATGTAATCACATCGATTTGTTTGTCTCTAACATACCTCATTCAATATATAAAAATCAAAAGAAACTTCCATCACTTTGTTGTTTATATGTTGAATTGAATTCAGATCCAATGAGCCATCTACTAATAGAGTACAACAGAGCTACATAATTATAGTTTAGAGACAGATAGAGATAGAAGAAATAAAACCTATTTGCTAGCTAGATTCAATTGTCGTTAAGGTGTTTAGCAAAGTTCCACTCCTAATAACAGACATCTATCTGTAAAAATTTACAACTTGGGTGAGAATACAATGGTGGTTATGTATCATCTTTAACAAATTAAATGCGAATTGAAGCACCATAAATCTTCGATTATTTATGCAATTGAAACTACAAGTACTGCGTACCGAGCAGCGCATAATGTAGAATTGCTTTCAAATAATTGTTAATTACTATTTTAATGTGTTGCAGCTTCCATTGCATTAATAATCCGAAGATCTGTGGAGCTTAGATTCGCATTTAATTTGCTAAAGATGATACACTGAATATATTTTTATTGTAAAATAAAGTAAGTAGTTTATGAAGTATCAACATAAAATACGTAGTTAATACTTCTTGATATTTTTATCTTGCGCGTACAGCATTTGCAAAGTAAGTTATGTCTTGTTTTTTTTTCAATTATTTTTGATCAATGAATATACACGACACTGTTAGGTAGTGGATATGTTTACATTACGTATCAAGGTTACACATGAATAGGGTATGTGAAAACGAAAAAATGATGCGGGAAACAACAGAATGATGAATCTACCTATATAATCTTTGGTATGAATCGCGATTTTGGTTATGTATTGTTACGCGCACATATTCAAATTGAAATTTTTAACCGCGCCAGGAGATGGTGCTACCGGTACAGAACAGTGATCATCCACATAGTTAAATTTTTCCCGTTAACAATTTAATACTATAAGTTTTGCCCTGTAAATTGCAAAGTTACACTACTAAAAGCTTACTAGTTTTTTAATTGTAAATGTATATTACTTTCTGGTGCCCCTCATATATTGTCAGTTACTCAGTATAGATCTATTGCTAAGGTAATGCACAACAATTTAAATTAAGCAATGTTTTTATATATTTTACAAATGATAAAAATATTATTTTAATAAAATTAGCAGGAAGTTTCTGTAATCCATAACAACAAGAAACAAAATTTTCTATCCTGTCTGCTGCATATTGATAACATATGTGACATGATTCCAATAAACGGAATTCTATTTTACCAAAGAATGCACCACAACACTATTAGGTACTAATAAATTAATTAATACAAATTTCTTCACAATAGTCAAATTTATAGTAAAATTTATTTAACATATATTTTACAGTAACTTACTAGATCTTCAGCAATACACTGACGCTGTAAATGACAAGTGCGATTATATTGAAATCACTGTAAAATACGTATTCAATAAATATTTTATAATATTGGAATTTTACTGTCAGTCTTTTACACTCTCAATTTAAATAAACCAATTGCTTTGTCTAAACGGGGCAGTTTGCAGTTGACTCTTAAAAGGTTTCATAAAAACACAATTGAAGATACGAGTGGATGAAGGCGCTATGTCGCATTTTAAAAACTGTCTTTTTTGCATGAATCAAAGTGTTTTGTATCCATCTTTCACATAGCACCATCGAAAATTGCAGAAATTCAAGAAATACTTCTGAGTCTTGTCAATGTATGAAGGGGTTATGTTACAATACTTTTGAGAAAAATTACATAAAAAAACTTGATTTCTGAAAAAGTTTGATTTTGTAACATAACACCTTCATCCACTGTTTTCAATTGTCCTCACAAATCAGAACGTCAAAAATTTTGTAGGAAATCTGAATTGAGGAGTTAAGTTGCAACTAAACTTACTTATCTATGACAAGTATTTCTTCGAAAATCTCCAGTCGTTTACTTTCTAAAGATAACAATTCTAAGGCGTAAACGCTTTCTAAAATATCGAATTCCTACAACATAAACTGAACCCGCGTGCGTTTAAACGCCCTTGATGCATTCATCGAACAGCAGGGGCATCTGTTTTCTACTAGAACAGAACCGCTAATGACGTCAGTGTTTTTATATATATATATATATACGTATAGCATATTTTCACCGATAGAAAAAAGCGTGTTTATGTGATCCGAACACCTCTGCGTTTGACGCTTATTGTCAAGCGTTGATGTAGATTAAACAGACGCTACCGGGAGTAGATATTAACGCGCCGCTTCTGTTTATCTATGTGTATGTATAGATACCTACTCGAAAGAGTGTCGCCTTCAACTCGTCATGCAAACTAAGAAAAATAAATCTCGCGTTTCCGTCGTCACTAACGTTCCGTCATTCGCACATATTATTATAGGAGATGTGACAGTTCGACCCGCATTAGACTTTCTCGGAAGAGCTAAATCGGCGCGCTGATATTTTCTTTCCTACGAAAATCGTCGCCGTCAGCAGCAATTATCCGTGAATAAGAACCGAGGGCTTTCCATCATCTTCTTTCGATATGCCAGACGCGCGTGACAATGGAGCCCGAGAGCTATATATGCGAATAACTGGCGCGGACAGCCGTAGCAGCGTGCTGGATTTTACGAGTTTCCGGTGTCGAAGTTTCCAGCCCGTATTTTTTTTTTTCTGTTGTTTCTTTTTTTTTATTAGCAACGATCAAATCGGTTACACGCGCGTCTCGAATCGAAATTACTTTTTATTGGGGCTACAATTAGTCGCGCGTAGTCGTAAGAAACGTGTCGTAAATTCGGATAAGTTTGGAGGGAATGAAGGTAATAAAAGAGTTGGAGGAGGAAACGATAAAACAAAAACGAGCGACGCCGGTAGAAGCTAACGAATAGAAAAGTATTTGTATCTAATGCATACGCTTATTATGGGAAATATGGAGAGTTTGACGATTAATTAAGAATGAGTTGATGATCATTCGGAAAGGCGTAGTTTACATTAATGATGAGTAGCGTTTTCACACACTTTTTTTATATATATAAAAGAAAACATACTAACAAAATTAATCCAATTTCATAATGGATGACGTTAATAATTTCTAGAAGCAAATGAGAATTTCTCAACTGAAGCACCTCATATGCAATATGTCACGCAAAAAACGTCCCAAGTTGTAACTCTGGCATTTAGAATCCGATTTTCATGAGTCTAAACAAATAAAATGGATTGATGAATACTACGTTTGAGTCACTCCTTTTCGAACGTCATTGCGCATACACTGAAAAACCGATATATTTAAACTAACCAAATATAGATATTTTGTTAAGTATATTTTCTTTGCGACAAGCATGCCCTTTGTTGTTTCAAACATATGCAAAAAATGTACACTATTCAAACAAATTATTTAGTTCAGTACAGTCTTATATTGTTGAGACAACATCGGTACTTTCATATACTCAAAACAAATTTGTTACTTCGGGGGAATAATTATACATATTTGTACCTACATATAACAAGATGAATGTGAATGAATTTTCTATTTCAAATATTAATTCCTATCCACTCTTTTTTCAAAAGTAGACTTAGACAGAAGTGTCGCTATTATTTATTATACACAAAGTTACTTGCCTTTAAAGATAGCGAGAATTAAAAGTATGTTTTTGTTCACCCTGTATATTTTTTTGCATTGCTTTTATTTTATTATCAAGTCTAATGCTTTAGTTAAGAAATAAATAAAGTTTAAAATATCTAGCTTAAATATGCATGACAGGCATGCCTCTTAAATGTCGAATACAACGAGATGTTTATTTTGTTTTCATGCACGTGCGCGATAACGATTTTTTGCGGTTTATAGTAACTTACTATAATAGTTATTACGTACCGGCTTTTAAAAAAGCATATAGAAAATATCAATATTATACTTGTATTTTATTTGCCGCTTTCCTATTAAGAAATATATTTTAGTTTGCCCTACTGATAAGACACAGAAATTGCAAATTACCTGTAGATGGCCGTGAGTTTTAATAAAAAACAATAAAAACAATATTATGTATATACTCTTCTATAGTAAAGACTTCGGTGTTTTGTTCGGCGTTTTTGTTTGATATTTCACATTATAGGAAATTACAAATATGAACACTTTTTTGTTTGTTTTATTTTTTCTTTATTATCAAAGTGGTGTAATTTCAATGAAAAAAGCAAATGTCTTAAAAAAGAACTGGGTTTGTAAATACAGAACTACACTAATTGCTTTTCATAATAAATGTGTAGTTTATCAACCTAATTAAGCCATCTTTATAAAAGATAAAAGAAAGATGTTAGGTGTAAATGCAACTATCCTTTATTCTTATTTGTGAAGCAGAAAACAGAAATTCCCAAATCTTAGTTTTTTTTTTTTTTCATTTTTGTGTTACTTTCTTTAACAGACTAAACAGAAAATTTTATTAGCATACAGTCATATTACTTCGATTATTTTATTATGTATTTCGTAACTAAAGAAAAAAAAATATTTGTATTTATTATGAAAATGCACCACCACTAAAATTTACCTAAATCATATTAAACCAATGATAATGTAATTCTAGTTCCACTAAAATAACGTATGCGTGTTGTATTAAGACAATTCTATACAAATATTATGCAGCTAGCGTATAAGAAATCGCAAAAAAATCAAAAAAAATATGCTGCAAATATACTCGCCTCGGCCTCGGTGTCTACATATACATACATCGGCTCGACTATGTGATGTTTAATGAATATTTTTCCTTATCGGCTACATTTTGCTTAACGATTCTTTTTATTATCGACTACATTTTGCTTAACGATTCTTTTTCCTTATCGACTAAAAAGAATCGGTATCTGTATGAACCGATATTTGAATCGTTTAGCAAAAGATTCAGAATCGTTAAGAAAAAGTTCCGATTTTTCTTAGCGTAGTGACTACATATCCGTTTTCGCTTATTGAATACTTTTTGGATCCGATTGCCCCATCACTATTCTGATAACACTTTATTGAATAGTGAAATTTTGTGATAAGAGTTGATGTTAAATTTGATTGAGGAAAAAAAGAGCCGCTGTAACAGATATAAGGTTCATCTGCATTGCATATGGAAATAAAACCTACAATAGAGCATTCCTCTTTCCTAGAGCGAAACAAAGTTCGTATATATTTCGATACATACTCCTATTAGTTTTACTAAAATTACTCTCTCACAGAGAACTGGCATTACACTCGATTGTCGATTCATGACTCATCGTACATATCCACACGACACCGTTCCATACGCCTTTCAAACGAGAGTGAGTAATAATTTACGACAGTACTCTGACCTGTACTAAGTACTTGGCGGTCATAATTTCTACTTCAACCCTTATCGCACTGCCCCGCCGATAAATACTCCTTAAATTCGGATGACGTGACCCGGCTTTTATACGATAGATTTTACCTATAACCAGCCGTCCGTTATGGTCGTAAATAGCCGGAGACCATTTGCGGTGTGCAGTCAAAAGTTGCAGCGCTCGATTGCAGGGGAAGAGAGTTTCTGTTTCGACCTATTCGAGACGGAGATAAGCGGTCGCCCCGGACGATTTAGCAGAGCAAAGTCGGCGGTGACACGAACAGAAGTCTCTGGAAAGGCGGTACAGCAGATTTGAACACATGCTACGTATGAACTTGTATTGGGTGCTTAGTGCGCTAGTAAGTAGTTAAACTTAGGTGGTCTAGATAATCTTCCTGATAGTCAGTTGCTGAAGTGTTTGAGCTGCTGTTCATGTGTGCGTGCGCATACATGTAGGTACATATTGAAGGATATGTATGGTTTTCTTCTTATTTTTAAGTACCCGCCTGCTTTGAGATTTTCTAATATGTTTAAGGATAGAGAGAATCGTTAAATATCTTTAAGAAAATGTTAAGTACCCGACACCGAAAGGTAAAAGGGTGTAAAGGACTCTATACAATATATAAAATGTTAAGTTTGTAGACGGAGTATTAGAAGATGAACGAATTAAATCTAGTTGAAGAATACCTGATGTATCAAAGGTCGAGTGATTAGGATTGTAGACAGAATCCGGCAATAACATATCTTGATCAAGAACATTTTCATCATTCTCCTTGATATAAGGCACACCTTATTCTGGGCTAGGAAAGCAGTATCGCAAAATTCATTTCGTTCCAATGGATTACATATGTAGCTGAACATTTATGGAATTTAAATCACAAGCATCTACAACATTAACAAACATGGTTCTCATTTTTAATATAGATTTCAGTGGGAGTAGCGCTGGAGTCCCAGCGCTACTCCAACTGAAACCACGACCTTATATTGAACTTTCTTGGAATTGGAGTAAAGAGTTATGTAGCAGTTGAAATCTAGTCGGTCATCAATGACATTCCTAGCGAAATCACTAAGGCTATTAAGAAGAGAATCGAAAGAATTAAAAAGACCTGACGAAGCCTTTAAAACACCACTGCAAACAAACCTATGAAAGTTTCAGCAAGGAAGCGTCAGCAATGAATCAAGAGCAGATGGATCTGATTCAAAAATGACTCGTGATTCTTTCTCTGGAGCTTCTTTTTAAGCTAAACGAGCTAAGTGTATTTGACACCAATTGTTCATTCTTATTTCAATAGGGTCGGGTCCTTTAACAAATTATACAAAAAACGACTTATTGTACTTCATGCACAAGTCCTTTATTCACGCAATGAGTGAAGTAGACTGCTTGAAATCGCATTATGAAGCGGACGATCTACCGTGAATGATGAAAGTTTCGTTCCCAACACTAGTTGTTAAGTATATTAACGTAGTCATTGAAACTACAATATATCTATAAGTAATGGTCGAAATGTCTTAAAATTTTAATGAATATTTTTCAACGGTTAGTACTATCCAACACATTCATGGATTTTTTGAATTTTGACGTCATCTATTGATGATTAATATAAGTCGCAGTACTTTTTGACCGATCCTGTTAACGCATATACATATTTACTTTAGTGTCGTTTATCAACAGATATTAAATGGAGCGCGAGCTCACTGCCAAACGAAACAGGAAAAATTCAATATGAGCGACTCCGATACTGATCAGAATGCGGCGTATATTCACGAGTGGGTTCATAGTTCATAGGTTTTACAACAGCAGTGACTGGGGTAATAAAAGGGTGTACGTACGATACGTTTTATTTTTATGCGACGGACATTCAATGCTTCAACTTCCGCATACGCTAGGCTTTCATGCAGACGAGTACATTGGGTATCCAGTTTCTGTATTGCAGTGGAAAATGAAAAAAAAATATCAACTGCGTCCGTTAGTTGTTATTGTATCATCGTCGTTTGTTATTGGACGCAAATTAATTCTGAGCGCAGCAAATAAAAAAAAAATAGATCTGATGTAGAAATGATATCCCATTACAGTACAGTGTCAGAGCAAAAAGTTTTTGAACGATGCGAACCTACCTTCATTTTAAGATAATTCATAAATATGGATAATTCAAGATTTAATTTAACGTATATATAGTGACCGGCATAAATATTGCAACATATGGGAAATTTTTTTATTGTTAAAATATACTAAAACTTTTTTTGGGGGATAGGTTGTGCATGTCTAGAAACCCAAAAATTCATTTTGACACACGTCACGTGATCACTAGTATGGCGGTAAATTTAAAAAATATGCCGTGAATCTGCAAAAAGTGAGGTTAGATGATATGATATCCAAAAAAGTTATTTGAAAAAGTTGTTTAGAATTCAATTTTAAGGCTGTATGCAAATTTTTGTAAACATATTTAAAAAAAAATAAAAATCACAATTTTTCCAAATATTGTTTCATTGAATTACATATTTCCATTTTTTTCGCTTTTAGCAGCTCAACCGCAGTACTATTTTCAAATTTGCTTAATACTCAAACAATTTTGTCAATTTTTGCAAAATTAACATAACGAAAACTGAAAAGTACGTTTTCAGTGTGACAATTGTTTTTACAAGGGTACTGTATCTAGTAATAATAAATAAAATTTTACAAACATTTTCTCTACAAACCACGTAGCAGACATTACTTTTATTGAAAATTATTATATTTCTTGTTTGTTTTCGGTATTAAAGTGGAAACCCTTAGTCAAATACTGATAATACTACATGCACGCACCGAAGGTTTTGAAGTAGATTTTGAAATTAAAGAACAACGAATAATAAACAGCAGGTAAAATAAAAATGATAGTAATTGCTTATTTGCCAAAAAATTAATAGTATATTTCAAACCAAGGGAGGAAAGTCCTCTATTGTAATTGTCCAAGGCCTGCAATAACACTTTCCTCGCATATTTTTGTCTTAATTAATTAATGTCTAAAAATAATAAAGACATACCCATGGGTGACATGATAGATAGTAGGCTTAATCTGTCAAATATTTTTTGAGAACTGTAAGTTAGCGTCGTTTTAAAAGTGTTTAATAATAGTTTAATTGAAATTTGATACCTAATAATTTAGCAATTATCTCATAAATGGGCTCAGACTGGGTCGAGTGTGCTAATGTCATCTATCAATAATGTCACATATTATAAGATGCACAGTTTCATCATGTCAAAAAAAAAAAAAATATGATAATTTTCAATAAAAGTAATGTTTGCTAAGCGGTTTAGAGAGAAAATGTTTGTAAAATTTTATTTATTGCTGCTAGATACAGTCCCTTGCAATAACAATTGTCACACAGAAAACGTACTTTTCAGTTTTCGCTATATTAATTATGCAAAAATTGACAAAACTGTTTGAGTATCACCCAAATTTGCAAATAGTACCGCAGTTGAGCTGATAAAAGCGAAAAAAAAGGAAACATGTAATTCAATGAAACAATATTTGGAAAAATTATGATTTTTATTTTTTTAAAAATATGTTTCCAAAAATTTGCATGTGGCTTCAGAATTGAATTCTAAGCAACTTTTTCAAACAACTTTTTTGGATATCACGTCATATAACCTCACTTTTTGCAGATTGACGACATATTTTTTAAATTTACCGCCATACTAGTGGTCACGTGACATGTGTCAAAATAAATTTTGGGGTTTCTAGACATGGACAACCTATTCCCCCAAAAAAGTTTTAGTATAGTATAGTTTTAATAATAAAAAAAATCCCATATGTTGCAATATTTATGCCGGTCACTGTATATGGATAGCTGCCCGATTTCTCTATATACAACACGCAACCGACAAAGAATGTTTCCTGAAGCCGTATCGAGGTCGTCTGTTCGTCCGTACTCGCAGATTATCAGGATATCCTCCGTCTTTTCGCCCGCGCGCATCAACGCTAATATACACGGTGTACCAGGAAGTCCGCAGTAATCCTCTGGTAGCCGACGACGGGATACCGCCGATATGTGTTTGGTGCGCTTAGTCTGGTTTGGCGATGCGGTTTGCTGCCAGACCGACCGACATCCGTTCTCTCGGACACCCGACTCGCAACATATGCCCAGAATAGTGTTTCTTTACCGCTCCCTTCTTCTGTGTATACCAGCTCCACCAGATGCTCGCCAGGCCAAATAATAATAATAACATAATACACATACAAATATAGACGTACGCATTTACGAGGACGTCGGTGTACAGAATTAGTAATTCTGAGATGTGACTCACGCTAGGATACAGCGAACGCGTGATGGTTGCTTTCCTTAAATAAAACGACCTAGCCGCTTAATTAGAGGTTCATTTAAGATGGGATTAGTTCTATCTAATGTTAATTGGCCTGATTGATATGGACGTACGCGCGTTGTTGTTTTCTAGGAAATTATAGCGTTTAAATTCTCTTAGAATAACACCAAAAATATACAAAAATATCACAAAGACTGCAACTTATAGTAGAATATACATAAAATATCTGATCACTTCGCGCTACAGGAAATTTTATTAATTCGGAATAATTGTAGTAATGCTTTGATGCATCAGTCTTTAATAAACTATAAGTAGATTGGTTTAACTTTTTCTACAATGAAGATAAAAACACTCAAAACTGTGGTGCTGATGGCATTACACATTTTTTTAAAACAGCTCGTCACAAACTCCACCACACTGGATGCACGTTTCGGTAGCAAACCTATCGTCATCAGCACTAACACAGTTCAGTGTTACACCTGATAATGATAGATTTGCTATCGAAACGTGCGTTCAATATTACGAAATTTCTGGTAAGGTGTTTAAAAGTGTGGTGTCCTAATAAAGTAGAAACAACTAAATCAAGCATAGGTGTTAGAAGATTATTGTTCCTATTACAGATAATTAAATAGGTTTTAAAGTTAGAGAACAATGAATAATAACAAATAATATAAAAATAAGATTAAATAATGTGAGGCGTAAAGTATTTTAATGTTTAGATTTAGTTTAACGCTTTCTCTTTAATTATTGTAAGAAACGAAAAAGATTATAGCTGATCTTTTGTCCATAATAATAGACATAAGTACTTCCTAATTAGTTTGAAATTGTAATTTATTTACTATATTTTGAATTATCTATTCCACTACCGGTTTCGGCATATAATTTGCCTTCTTCAGGTGCATAAATAGAAATAATTAAATCTAGTAGTCTATTATATATATATAAAAATTATATTGAAAGATGGTATCCAGACAAAAGTGAAAAAAAAATACAATTTTTAGTAACAGTAATATTATATAATTTATAATAATATTTCTAAAATTTACTTATTCTTAAGGGATGCAGTTCTTTGCAACGGTAACTGTCATACTGAAAACTTTTTGGTATTAGTCATGTCAGTTATGTAAGAATTGACAAAATTACTTAACTATCAACCAGCAGGTGCAGAGATTTTGTTTCATTTGATATAACGAAAGTGGAAAAACAATGGAAATGTGTTTAGAAAAATATGCACATGAAATGGAATTTTGTGCATTTTGAGCAACTTTTACCAAACTTTTTTGCTAATTCATGTCATACATTCTAAATTTGTTCTTTCGATAATATAACTTCCTAAAACACGCCAGTATTTCCAATAACAAAAAGACTTTGCTAAAATTGGTTAATAATAATAATAATAATAATAATAATAATAATAATAATAATAATAATAATAAATATATTTGTGACAAATATTACAGAAAATATAGTCCATCAATAAACTTTCTATAATTTACAATGGTCAAGATAAATAAAATATAAATATAAATACGAAATAAATGACAAACTTACAACAAAATTAGACAAACAAACAAAGAAAAAAGGAGCCACAAATGAAAGGAGAGACACTAATTTGCCAGCAACGCCTCGATGCTATATGGTTCTTGATTGATAAGCATTTCCTTTATTTTCTTTTTAAAATGATTGATTGGAAGCTCTTTAAGATTCTTTGGTACTTTATTATATAATTTGCTTCCGCAATAATTTACTGCTTGTTGAGAGCAAGTAAGACGGTGATAAGGCACTCTCAATTGATCGCGTGTTCTAGTATTGTAGTGGTGAATGTCTTTATTTAAAGTAAATGCATCTTTATTTTGGTGTACATATGCAACTGTATGTAACACAAATGTAGACGCCAAAGTAAGTATTTTTAACTTTTTGAAATGAGTTCTGCAGCTCTCCCTCATACCCAAGCCGCAAAGATATCTTATCGCCTTCTTTTACAGAATGAAGATTCTAGCCGATTCAACCGACATCCCCCAAAACATAATGCCGTAACACATGACGGAATGAAAGTTGGCAAAATATGCTACCTTTGCTGCTCGATGGTTAGCTACTTGCGTCAGCCGTTTTATGGCGAATAGGGCGGACGAGGGTCTTGTTGCCAATCCTTCTATGTGTCCATGCCATTTGAAGCTTTGATCTGTAATAATACCCAGGAACTTTGGTTGGTTGACTGCTGCGGGCACAAAAGTTGAGATGTTGTGTTTTTGCCACGTTTACTTCTTTTGACGGCTTTTTTGTGCGAGTGTTGTGTGATGCACTGCAGTTACTAGGAAGGATGTGTCATCGGCCTACAAGCATATTTCGACATTCTGCATGGAAGCTGGGAAGTCATTCATATAAATGATAAAAAACAGAGGGCCTAAAATGGAACCTTGCGGAACCCCAAATCTTACTTGGCCAGGTTGGGATCTTTTTGTGTGCCATTCTGTTATTTGCAACCTGTTAGTGAGGTATGAATGCAGTAGCTTTAAAGGTTCCCCTCTTATCCCATAGTACTCCAACTTATTTATTAAGATTTGATGATCGACGGAGTCGAAAGCTTTTGACAAATCCAGTAAAGTAATTTCGGAGTATAAGCCTTCATCAAATGCAATGTATATACTACTTAGGATCTGCATAATACCTGTGCTAGTAGAGCGACCTTTACTATACGCATGTTGTTCCGTGCGTAGGTAATTATTGCTTTCAAGATAGTTGGTTAGCCTTGATACTATAGCTTGTTCAAAGATCTTGGATATCGCAGAAACTATACTGATGGGGCAATAATTGGCACAATTATCCTTGTCATTTTGCTTAAAGATTGGAACAACTCTACTTATTTTAAATAGGCTTGGAAATATACCCTGCTCCATACATTTATTAAATACTTTTGACAACGGCGCCGCAATTTCTCTATATACCTCTTTAATCAAGTATGTTGATATATTGTATATATCGTTGGTGCGCTTGCTTTTTAGTTGTTTTAATATAAAACAATTACATTTCGTTTTATGTCATATACCCCAAAATTGCATTCGGATCGACTGTCCGATCCAAGAAGTATTAGTACTTATTTAATTTTTAATTGGATAACAACTAATGGAACGATTAGTTAGATCCGAATTGAGATCTCAAAAGCGATGGTCTCCCATACTGTTGGTGCCGTTCGCCTGTCAGATGTTCAGTTCAGATGTGACCGCGCCGTTAAGCGGCTTATCGCTGCCGGCGGCGGCAGTGCACCGTATGCACAATCTCCCACGACAGCCAGAGCGCTCGCTACCCGATTACCGTGGCAATTTATAATTAAGAACTCCATCTCGTACACATTATTTCCGGCGATTCGACGACGAGAAAGTTGTTCCATATAGTCAGTCGCCGGCGCCCGAGAAACGGAGAGCAGAAAAGGAGACAATGAATTATCCTCTCCGAGAGAAGTGGGAAATCGAAGTGGTAGAAAGAGATACACCGTGCCCATTTCCAGACGTCGGTTGTTCGTCGCAATGAACGGGGTGGGGGGAAAGAACAGACGGGCCGAGATGGACCGAGAGACGCAGAAGTTGGCGAGTTCTTCGCTAAGACGAGACTTCCAATTAAAATTACAATGTTACATCGACTGTAATTAAGTTAAACGTGTTCTCGGGCCGAGTATAAGTGGGTAGGAACGATGTACAATATAACTCTTGCCGCTACGTTTGGAAGAGGAGTGAAGTGAAGGACGGCCTCGCTATAGCTTACGGATTAAACTCTACGTTAAAGTACCGTACCGCTATGTATAGCTGTTGCTAACTTCTAACAGTAATGCCCGGGTTACCATACTTGTTTTGATAAATTACCGGCATCGAGAAGAATTATTAGCCCGCCTATAGTCTAATTTTCCTTTCACAATGCGCGTATAATAACTTGGAAAGCGAAAGGGGAAAGCTGCGAGATGCGTATTAAGGGGGTTTATCTTCTCGTTACGAACGAAATTAGAATTGGTTTGCGAATGTACGTATACAGACAGAAGTGTTGAAATTTCAGCTGGTGGGCCATCATTCTTACGTTATAAACTAGGAACTTATCCAAACCAATAAACGAAGTATTCTAACTGGAATGAGCAAGAGCCTAGCAGTAGCAAATCAGTTGCATATTTTTTCGCTAATTTGTTACGCAAGAATTGATTTTCTTGCTCAAAAGCAACTACAACCAGTAATGAAGAGAATCTGATATAAGATTTTTTTATTTATGATGTTCTATTATTTACTTATATTTGAGATTTTGGCACCAGTATTTGTTCGATTGGAACTATAAATGTAAAATATCTTAACCAAAATATCACTTCCGGTTGACCGGAAATGGATGTCAACTTTTATTTTAAATAGAATGATATCATTTTTTATTCATTTTTGGATTCTACAACTATAAATACGTCAGTTTTCATTAGCTACTCCTATAGCTACATGTTGCCGTTTTTCAGTTATTTAAGCTTTTCTTTTTTTTTAGTCATAATCATTGCATCATTGAAAAATTAATATCTCGGTTAATACTGCAAGTAGAGACTCCAAATTTGCTATGTTATGAATGTAGATATAACTCTAATTAACGGTAAACACACTTTACATTCTAACATACAGGGTGTTCAAAACTGAGGAACAAAGTGACATATTTTCAAATGCAGAAAACCCAATTTTTTTTAAATAGAACACCCTGTACTTTAATTTGGAATTAGGAAGTAAATATCATCCCCTATCACTTTATATGAGCATTCCGTATACCTATCTTTAATAGATTTTGAGATATGAGCGACTTTTTGTTAAACAGACTAAGTAGCCCTATCTTTAAATGTTTGTAGCTGGCTCTGAAATGGATTCACGTCAAATTCATGTATTATTTTTGAAACTATATAAAAATGTTTGTTCGAATAGTCATTTCTATTAATATTGCGTTCTACGAAAGTGTAATTACAATGATATACATAAACACTTTCGGTGAGTCAATGAATTTGACATTAATCCCATTCAGAGCCAGACACAAACACGCAAAGATAGGGCTACTTAGTCTATTTAACAAAAAGTCGTTCATATCTCAAAATCTATTAAAGACAGGTATAGGGAATGCTGATATAAAGTGATAGGGGATGATATTTACTTCTTAATTCCGAATTAAAATACAGAATGTTCTATTTAAAAAAAAAGAATAGTTGGTCTGTTTAACAAAAAGTCGCTCATATCTCAAAATCTATTAAAGATAGGTATAGGGAATGCTCATATAAAGCGATAGGGATGATATTTACTTCCTAATTCCGAATTAAAATACAAGGTGTTCTATTTAAAAAAAATGAGTTTTCTGCATTTGAAAATATGTCACTTTGTTCCTCAGTTTTGAACACCCTGTATGTTAGAATGTAAAGTGTGTTTACCGTTAATTAGAGTTATATCTACATTCATAACATAGCAAATTTGGAGTCTCTACTTGCAGTATTAACCGAGATATTAATTTCTCAATGATGCAATGATTATGACTAAAAAAAAAAGAAAAACTTAAATAACTCAAAAACGGCAACATGTAGCTATAGGAATAGTAAATGAAAACTGACGTATTTATAGTTGTAGAATCCAAAAATGAATAAAAAATTATATCATTCTATTTAAAATAACAAAGTTGACATCGATTTCCGGTCAACCGGAAGTGATATTTTGGTTAAGATATTTTACATTTATAGTTCCAATCGAACAGATACTGGTGCCAAAATCTCAAATATAAGTAAATAATAGAACATCATAAACTTTTAATGAACCAGTTACGTGGAATAGCCTGTATATAATAAAGAAACGGTTTCTATAGTAAATTGTATCTATGGATAGGTGATAATTATTAAAAATTCTATGAATTTTATTTTCAAGAACGCAACATATTGAATCGCATCTATGTATTTTTTTCAAGAATGGAAGGCAAAAAAATCGTTTTTTCGAACAATTTAGAAAATCAACCATTGCATATTATGTACTGAACAATATTTCCCTCAAACGCAGTCCTCAACTAAATGTATTCTAAAAGCAATGGAGAAAACCAAATACATTAATAAAGCATTAAATTTCTTTGAATAAAAGACATAATAATTTTAATTTCAAACATATATTTTTTTATAAGAAATGATATAAATAATTTTCCTTAGGCATATGGATAGCTACAGTTCGTAGTTAAACGCTTGTATATTGAATATATTACTACCTTTATATTAATTAAATTATTCAAAATTACTTTCCTTGATCTGACATAAAACATTTAACTCGACATCAAAATATCGCAGTCTAACATCCATGTTTTTGTGAAGCATAAATATAGGCACTTCTGAACGCGTATCTAAATGTAAATTTCCTCCGAAAGGTGCTTTGACTGTTGTTTGTTTTCTTATCCGTCAGTCGGTTCTACTTAATCGACTAAAACAAATTTACCGTTTCGCGTTTAAACATCGGATAAATAAGCGGCGTGTTTTATGTTTTAGGGCGCGTATCTCGAAAGGTGCTCGGCCAGTCCGATCTCGTCGAAAGATCAAAAGCTTAGACGATTAAAAATATTTAAATAGCCCTGACTCAGTTTCCTTCGCGCGCTAATTTATACCCAAACACATCGCGCAATAACCAGACTAAACTCTCACGTCAATAAATACTTCCGTCGATGCGAATTAGAAAAATAAATAAATGCTCTATACACCGGACTAAAATTAGAATCGATGCGTCATTCGCAAATTAGAAAGAAATTAAAAGTGCTATTACGAGGCGCTTAAGTTCGAGTAGGAAAATTTCTATTGTGCTGCGGGGGAAAACCGTGGAAAAGCGACAAGTCGGGCGTATAAAACAAAAGCATCGCGCAAGGGAACGGAAGTCCCGGTTTTAGCGCAAAAGCCCCCAACGTAGAGCCAGCCGTGAGAATTGCGGAAGCGGTTCGGAGTGGACTTGCGGACAGCGGCAAGATGGATAACGCGGCTGTGAGGGGTGGTTCTGGTTTATGGGCTAGGAAGAGGTGAAAAGGGGACGCGATTTGTGGCCGTACGGTGCACGTGAAACTTCATCATTGGTCGCAGACTAACTACGGGTCGGAGGGGGAATAAAATTAAAACAATGAATAAAAGGGGAAAAACGAATTTGACACTTAATTACGTCCGGTAGAGATAATGGGCGCAAAACGGAATGGCCGGCGTTGTGTTGTTCCCCTTTGTGTCTCTGATTTATCTGATGATAAGATAAAAAGGTGGTAAATCAGTCGATGGTCTGTCATTAATTTACTGTTGATGAAAGTAAGCCGGTCAGGTGTTAATCAGGATTTAATCTGTATACGAACGCTACAAACATTATAGCAATTTTACAACGTGAGTCATGTGTGTTTGAAGCACGCCGTCGTTTTATAGATGCATACCCGATAATAAAATATAAAATGTTAAAAAAAAAAACAACATTCGTCAATTATAAAATTACTACTAAATATTACTACGCTACAGTCCTTGTGATATCTTTGTATGTTAGAAACATCCCTTGTCACTTTTTTTTATTAGACATCTTATAGAGTACCCTGTTGCCGTTGGATTGCCATCATTTCATTTTTGGGATTTTATTTAAAGATTTTTATTTCATTTAATTTAAAAATTAGACCCTGCAACGCCATCTAGCAGTGAGGTTTCGAACTACTTGGTCGTCACAACGCATCTTACCGCGATAGCAAAATTTAATGTTTCATTTTCATTATTCATTTCATTTTCATTATCAGTTAAATTTGCTTTTCATTCTTCAATTATTAGCTCAAGTTTCATTCACTAAAACCTTTTCTTTTGTGTAAATTATTCCGCATTATTAAGTTTGTCAGTGACTTATTTTGATTCACGTTGTATTTTCCGATTTCCGCCCTTTTGCTAGCTAAGTAAGGGAGAGGCACAGGCGACACACCATCTTGGACGCGCTGTTCAAGTTGCTCCGTGCAAATTTCTAGTAAGACCACATTGTGGGATTTTGTCGCGCGAGAAACTTCTAATATCGAGTGCATTTTTTGTTCGTGTTACCTGGGACTGCCAGGAGAGTTGTGTTTATTGCATCGATATTCCTGAAAAGAGGGTTTTGAAACAGCAGCGTCTAGCCGGCATTTCACATTTTGTTAATGACGT